>JAACJT020000033.1:3519596-3561815 GCA_009936485.2 Gymnarchus niloticus | reverse complement strand
CCCTGTCCTCCACCGCCTCTCGAAGCCTGCCCAAACTCATGTTCATTGCTTCCACTACGCTGTCTATCCATCTCATCGTCTGCCGTCCCCTCTTCCTTTTGCCTTCAACCTTTCCCAACATTAGCGTCTTCTCTATTTATTTGTTGTGCTGTTTTCTTATCTACATGAGGTCCTTCACAAATAGCGCCCATGATATTCTTTGCTGACCAGCCAGTTTGTTCCAAACAGGACATGCCCAAGACTTGCCTGCACTCCAGATGGACGTGCAGAGAAGCGACATCCACAAGGACAGCTGCAAGATCCCCCAGGGTCACAGTCTCTCTCAGCCACCATTAACCGCCCCAGCCATACTGATCTAAACCACAACTGTAAACAACAACCTCCACAGAGGGCCCCCTGACAAGACCTTGGACGTGCAGTTCCCGTGGTAATGGCTGTCACATTCATATGGGAGGAAATGTAGACTTACGCATGGTCATCGTCATCCATTTAGCCTGACTGCCTTTCTGCTGATGTGAAAAGGAGAATCTCACAGTTAAATCGTATCCTGGGTTTGGAGGACCTTCTCTTTTGCCGGGGGAGTTTGAGGTATGCAGCTCGACAGCAGGCATGTAAGATACAAAGATGCAAGCCGACCACTTTGGTGGCAGGCCGGATCAGTGCGTGGCACCTTGGAATCACACCTCCACACCTTGGCATTTGAGTCTGACGTTTGCATGGTGCGTATGGAGTTGGCATGTTCTCGCCATGTTACCTTATTCTGTATCCTGCCAGGGGTGGGCTTCAGGGGGGTCTGGCAAGAAATTGTTACTGAAATAAATGCTGATAGAAGAGAAAATCCCTTCAACTTTAGCAGGCAGGTCTTTTTTAATGTCGTTGGGTATGCAGAGTGTGTTTCTGAGCGTGCTGTGCTCATTGCCCTTTGTGTCAGGACTTGTGGTGCTTTCCATGACATCACGGTTGCATTAGGGGTGCCATGTGATCATGTCCAGCCTGGGGGCCACATAGGAACACACTGTGACATGCAATATCCGCATGGTGGCAATATCATGGATGCTATTTGTGAAGGACCTCACGTAGATGAGAAAGCAGCACGACAAATAAATAATGCTGGTTAGTAAGAGTTACGGCCATCTTCGAAGGCAGATTGACAGAAGAAATACAGCCACCACAATCAAAAGCAAGTGTAATCTTGGTGAGCCGAAAAAAAAGTTAATGTAGAAGAAAACTTGATGCCTGTTGGTCAATAACTTCTTGGTCCTCAACTGTTATGGGACGTCGAGCAACATTATAATTGTGGTTATCGAGTGTGTGTCAGAACTGGTCACGTGACCAGTCTCCCTGACTGGGACAGAAAAACACGACAAGATTGTTTCCACTGAATATTACCTCCCGAAAAACTTTTCCAGCACTGGGTGGCAGTGAGCTTGCAGCCTATCCCATGTAGCTTAAGGCAGGGGCACACCTTGGATGGGAAGCCAGTCCACGGCAGGACACATGCATGCATGGAAGCACGCACACACACACACGCAATGACTAATTTAGAAATAAACTGCACAACACAACAGTAGAGAAAGCAAAGTTAGTAAATACTAACAGTGTCAATCATTTAAGTTCCCATGGTCTGTGTTATGGTGGTGTCTGTGGACAGGAAATACTGGATGTAATACACTGAGGGAGTATTAGGTGTGACGCTCCTGTCCTCTTGCATTTAATATTGCATGTCACCTATTGTTTTCAGGATCCAGAAGCCCCCAGAGCCCCTGTGAATTTCCATCAACAAGAAGATGTGGAGGTCACATCCAAATGTCCACCAAGGTCTTCGGCCCATCTGTGAGAATGATCAGCATATGCGTCACCATGAACTCTATTGCTCTGTGGTGGTAGCTTGGGAAATGCTAAAATGCTAAGTGTGAGTCGCCTCTTAGCGCTCACTTCCAGCTCACGTGACCCTGCAGTGTGTCACCATTATGACTGCAAACATAAGCAGGTTGTTAATAAAACTGCAGTCAGATGGAGACCGGCTGGACAGAAGACGCTTCATTTAGGTCTCAGTGTCCATCCACTCGATATGTCGGCAGCAGGCCTCACGGCTAGGCCCCATCGGTGGAGCAAGCGTGCGTCTCCTTTGTAGATTAACACCTGGCTGCCAGGGTGACAGATCTCACTGCCAGGACTGTCTTGCCTCTGCCATGCGACTTTCCCAGCCACCTGCGAAAAGTGCTTCAGAGCTTACACTAATAAATATTGCCGTGCTAGTAGACGTGGCCTACGAGACAAACGTGGGCTTGGGCTGTGTGGTAAATCCCCGTATTTAGGAAATGCTGGGCACTTCTAGATGAAGGGCAGCATTTAATAAGACTCGTGTTCCCTTTTCCATATCTGGAGCTCATCCCTTAAAGCTCAGGCAGGGAACACCCTGGATAGGGTGCTCTCCTTCACAGGGAGCGGTACTCTCACACAATCTAGGGCAACTGAGAGACACCACATTTCCTAACTGTGAGAGGAAATGAAAGACACCCAGAGCAAGGAATCAAAAACACTCATCCCTGGAGACACAAGGCTGCTAACCACTGAGCTCCTGCATCACCGCTGCAGTATTTTTTTTCCATACTAAGTTTTATTATTTTTTGTGCTGAGTAATATAAAATAACATTGGATGGCTCAGCATTGTTCTCGGGGAGGGGAGGGGCTGCATTCCAAACAGAGAGTGCACATGTGCGTCCGGCCACTCAGCTAATGTGGTTTCCATTTGGTTACTCAGTCATGAAACGTTTCCTGCCGTACTGATCCATCTGCTGTCCGGCTCACCCGAAATTCTTGCCCACCTCCCTGGAAGCCTGTGCGGTCTCATAAACCCCTGTCACGGCCCGGGGCTCCTCCCGTGGTCTCTTATGGTTCGCAGTGTGGACCAGTGGTATAATATGACCTACAAATCACCGTGATGTCCTCCTCATCTGGAAAGAAAACTTCCACATTCCACGGTGTACTTTTCCTATGGTTTGGCAGTAATCGTCGATCTCATCGCTGCGTGTTAGGATCAGTGCCGAATTGTTTTTAAAGCATTCATTGAGACAAAGAACATTTCTTGGTATACAAATATTTGTTTTTTTAAAGTACAAACAAGCCTAATTCTTTTATTTAAAACAAAAGGGACACATTAAAAACAAAAATTGTCAATTATTTAAATCTAGAATGGCTCTACAAATATTTTAATCATTTCCTAAGCTAGTAAAAAGACTCAATGCATTTAACAGAGCTCAGAACTGCATGCTCAATCCGAAGTATGTTAGCAGCTTTAAACATCGAGTGACTGTTGTGGCCTCTTCTCATCTGGCGATTAACATCAATCCATTCCCACAGCCCACTTTTAACCACTTATCCAGGTCATGGTTGCAGGGGACTTGGACCCTATCCCAGTCAGCAAGCATCACGGAGCTGGGGTACACCCTGGATGGGATACCGGTCCTCAGCGGGGTACATACACACGTTTGCACATGCTTAGAGACGCCACTTAACTAACCTCAGATCTTGGGACTGTAGAAAAATAAACCCACATACCAGGGAGAGAAAATACGGAGTCCACACAGAGAGCAGAGGCAGAGTTTGAACCTCCAACCCTGGACATGTAAGGCACCCCCAGTCCATTTTTCAAAGCCACTAACCCTCAGTGGAGTCTCAATGAGTCTTAAGTCTGTCACAGGAAACGCAGAGCACATCGCACAGGGGACACTCTGGAAGAGACGCCAGTCCAATAACAAATATATCGACTGATTAATATTGTCATTTTAACCATTATGCTATGCATCCTGCTCTATGTCTTAACATGGATTATTGTCCCTTGTATAAGGGTGTCCAACAGATCCATGTACTTTTAAAAGGATGCAATTGGGGGTCAACAGGGGCAAGACCCAAACACATCTCTTCAAAAAAAAAAAATGTAAAACATTAGGAGGCCCTATAATACCATCCAGATGTCCTAAAGGCTCCCAGGTGAATTACAATTAACCATTAACCAATTAACTGACAATTAGTAATGAACTGCTTACAGGTGAGTAACAGGCTTGTCCTGGGACTTTCCCCAGCCTGGACATCCCCGTTTTACATTCAATTAGCCATTTTGTTACTTTTAGAGAGGGAGTTTGTCCTTGTCTTGACAAATGAAATTGCAAGATCATTATATTTTATGAAAACATTTAATAATACCCACACTCAAAGTACAAGATGGTTAACTACCCTTACTTGGTCTTACTTTTATGATACCATTAATAGTGACATTTGTTGAGCTTTTCAATAATTGAATTATTGAAGATATCCTAAATCCCAGAGATACAAATATTACTGTTGAATATTAATTCTGAATGTAAGTTATAACAACCGTAAAATTATAGGAAAACGAACAAACCACGGCTACATCCATCACTAACTGCCAAAAGTGATTTTACAGATGCAGTCAACACATCTGAAATGATTTTATCTGATTATTTTCCCTGCTTTGTTAGGCTACATCATTTGTTGAAATTGATCTACAGCCCAAATAAGCCATTATAACTTTTGATGATTGATGATTAAACACATCAAATATGAACTGTGCATTATCACAGGCTGTTTGTGTAGCACGGACAACGGAATGTGTGATACCTGTTTCAAGGGCGATTAAACTGCCGGGTTAGGAGCTCCATCCAGCTTTGGACAATGGAACATGATTGGAAGGGGATTATCATGTTTGTACAGTATTTTTTTTTTAACATAAAACAAGAATGGGCAAAGGGCAAGAGGGAAGGCCTGTGTTAAATAAATACTATATCTAACATAAACAAATTACCCGCTGTTTAATGACACAATTTGTTATCATTTCAAATGTGCGATTATAGAGCTGTTTTAGTCATGTTTGAGAAGAATGATTTACTTTTTGCTTTCTTTAAACCACTGAGGTGGCAGCCTTTCCTCACAAGCAGTGGCTAATAATTCTCTCGCCGATGTGTCTGCTGTTGGTTCTTGAGGTTTTGCGTGATGATTTTTTTCGTAGCTGATCTTCAGTTCATAACCATATTTCTTCAGTAACAAAATACGAGCTCATAGCCCTTTTTACAAACCCTCCTAAAAGCTTCCTGTTATTTGACTTTTCATGGTCCATAATTTCATAATATGCAGGGTTTTTTTTTTTTTTTCCTTAAATTAAGCAGTGTGGGTGGTTTTAAGTTTAGGGTTCTGCATGTGCTTTGAATTTTCTTTTTTTAAGAGCATTTCAGGGAGCAAAAAACTTGTCAAAGAAAATACAATGTCAGGGTAGCTTTGATTTCCCTATTTGCATAAATAAACCTATAAATACGTAAATATTAATATATGCGTGAACATTAAAAGAGCCCACAGTGAGGCTATATGTGGGTAGCACACACAAACTAACAGGCCTTGCCGCTAAGTAGCCTTCAGATACACTGACCTCAGAACAGGTTAGTTAAAACTCAGACACATGTGATACCAAACTGTTTAAGAAGGATCCAGTGGGCTGAAGGAATGGGATGAGAACATTTTTCTTACTTTTGTTTCATGCGTCTTGTTAACTGCACAATGACCAAAATATATTTCTGAGAAAGTCAATTTGTCAATTTTTAACCTTTACAGTAGATTAAATAATTGGGAGATCTGTGTTATATTTTAAAACAAAACATCTTTTAGTTGTTAAAGTAAACATTTATTATTATTATTATTATTATTATTATTATTGTTGTCGTGATTATTATTATTGGGTACATTCTAGACGGGATGGGCTGGCAACCATACAGGCGGTTTTTGTTGTACAACAGACATTCCTTACTTCCTTATTCAACACGAGTTGGCATCATGCCCTCCAGAACGACCAGGTGGAGTTCTGAACACCAGTAATAACTATTTATGAGACCTCCGAAAATGACAGCTCTTACACAGACCACAGAGCTCCTCCCTGGTGACAGATGGAGTTGACAACTGTCATTGTGCCATTTTGCAATGCTGTCAATTTCCAGGGTCGCTTCACTGGACTCCTGGTCTCCAGACCACCCACACCCCAGCGTCGGACGTGACTATATCATGGACAGAGGCAAGCAGACACAAACAACTTCTTAAGGTGATTACTGTCGGCCTCGGAATTTGTGGCGTACTTAACATCTGCCATTCAGAGAGTCCACCGCATTCGCTAAGAGGCCCGTGTCTGGCAACAGGCGCTTTCAACTGCTGTACTTCGGTTTGTACAGCTTTTTCCAACTGAAATTCAGTTTATGTTGGATTTGTGTCATGTACTGTTACATCTGTCTCCCTTTTAAAGTTTGGCTTCCTTTAAAAAGTTACCCACTGCAACTATTGTCTCATTCTGTCTGTTTGCTTGACCTTTAACTTGTTGACTTGAGGTTTAGCAAACAGTCATATGCTTTAATTACAGCATTTATGGAGACCTATAATAATCACTTGAAGCAATAGAAAGATTTTTGTCTATATTTTTTCTGCTCCAACTAAATGTAACAAATGTGGTTGCAATCCATGTTCATTAGCTATTTTTTACCAGTTCTTCATATTCTGGCTGAATATTGAATCGTTTAAATAAACAAACAAACAAATAAATAGATGAACAAACAAACAAACGAAAAATCTTTGAAGAAAAAGTTCAATTTGCCTTTATGAGGAGTTTAAAAAAATACAGAAGTGAGAAGAGAAAGGATAAACTGAACTTACAGTTCTAGCCTGTAGAGTTCAGCCTGCTGAGCCTGACCTTTGACCATTCCCAGTCCAGCCAATGTGGTGTGCAGATGAGGAAAAA
The DNA here is from genome assembly GCA_009936485.2 of Gymnarchus niloticus. Lineage (NCBI taxonomy): Eukaryota > Metazoa > Chordata > Actinopteri > Osteoglossiformes > Gymnarchidae > Gymnarchus > Gymnarchus niloticus. Next base: position 3,555,022 of record JAACJT020000033.1, on the reverse strand, counting down.
GGCCCTTGATCTTGGGGGGGCTGATATGATTCATTAAATGCATGATGTACTCCCCTGTGCCTCGCCTTGACAGCAGTAAATACAGCCGTGGGTCACTTGCTGGTGTAATTGCCTTCCCTTCTCCCACTATCATGGGCTTCCAGTGCCTGATTATTACTAGCTATGACCGCTGAAAGGGACCATTTACCAAGAACAAACGTAGGGGTAACAATAAACAGGGCAGACGGCTGTGAGAGCTGGGGTTCTCTCTGTCACCGGGAAACGGTCTTACACAGTCTTTTTAGCATTAAAGCTCTAAACCCCCAAGGGAGCTGGAGTTTTTTCTTTTAACAATTTCGAGAACCACAGCTTAGCTGGGCAACATCGGTCAAACCGTAAGCCATCATGTTGGTTATGTTTTGTACATTCAAAAAAGAGCTTGAGAGCTTGAAAATGTACTCACGCATTTCCTTACGTCATTCAGTGCATTATTTCATTTATTGAAGCATGGCATTATTTCCTAGGATGCCCTGAAACGGAGTCTGGGAAAATTCCAAGTATTTCAGGTTTAGATTGAAACACTCCACCACCACGTCTTAATACACTGTCCTTTACTTGACTCTTTATAAAAAATAATGCTCCTGAAGACATTTTGGGAGTAATGGGATAGAGGAAAAAAAGCAGTGAAATTCCCAGGTTCCCTTTTCCATTATCCGGCTCACAATGGCAGCCAACATTCGGAGCCCCGTGACACTTGTGCCTCACGGCGAAATCCCGTCCAACAGGAAGCGTGTGCACCCACACGTCGACGGTCACCCTCTTTCTAGAAGGACCTCGGTGTATGCTGTGTGAAGAGCAGCATTGGGTTTATTTGTTGATTCCTGAGTCCGTAGAAAATATTTGTGCTCTATATGGGCAGCACGAACAAACTACCTCACACAAATAGGTATTGCAGGTAGGAAAATGCTTTTCAGAAAACCAGTACACACAGGTTCCAAAGAGAAAGCTGTCTTTCATTTTACTGACAGGGCATTTTTTAGCTCTTTGTTTTCAGTCATGCACATGGCACGAATTCACGGATTATTTTGGGCCGATCTGTCGGCAAACGCCTGCTTGCAATAAAAATGCAACGAACCACATGTTATTCCATCCAGAGCCACGTCTATTTGTCAGCACATGTTTGCGAGCAAACAGTCAGAACACCTCTGGTAGAAGCCAAACGCACGGCAGACTGGAAACAAGTGAGTGGAGGACCAAGGTGGGTGGTGGCAGCGGTGAAAACCGTACAGATTTGAGAGCTGACAGAAAACATTTCTTCCTCTCTGGTGTAGATGTACAGTAGGCTGAACAAGCCTACTTTTCCATGTCTATACGTGCATCAAAAAACAAACATTCCCAGCCATCTATGAATTATGAGGTTGCAGCCCTTGCATTCTGTCTAGAACATTAGGGTAACGTTCATGGTAGGTCTGGAACACATTGAGAAACAGTTTATTGATTGTAGATCTTGCAGATAGTTCTAAGTCACAATGCTGCTATTGTTTACCTGTCTTTCCTCCAAATGTATTTCAGTTTACACGCAGCCATTTTTGTGAAACTATTTGCACATTGCAAAGCTAAGTCAAGAATATGTTAGTTGCTACAGATTTTGTTTCTTTTTACCACGCAGTTTAATTTCGTAAGTGCCATTAATTGGTACCTTTACTGAATCTCCACAAAGTATATATCCAAATAGATGTGTTAGTTTAAAATAATATAATTTCATAAAGTTTTTGAGGGGAAAATGCAATATTCAGATAATGAAATCAAAAATCATTTCTTTGCACTACAAGCAATCAAAATGATTGGAATATCCATCAATTAGTGCCTAATTGCTTTAATAGTATAGCAGTAAAACCCTTTGAGCAAATTACAAGTTACTAAAAAATATTCGGAATTGTGTTTAAAATTAACTGTCAGTGTAATGATTGCAGTTTTGAAAATTGTTCTTATATGCTGATTCCCAAAAATCCTTATTATTCATGTTAAGAATTTATGTATCCACAATATTACTCAAAGGAGGGTTGCTAAAGAAGGTCACATTATGAAATGAATTCTATACTGAGGTTAAACACAAAAGCAAATTCAGACTAAAAGTCCCATTTAGGTCATATTTGATGCTGTGAGCATGCCCATGGTCTATTGACAGCACTTCAACACCATGCATCTTCCTATTTCTAACTTATTTGGAGCTGGATTTCTGGTGCAGCGATTTCTCCGATCACAGAGAGGTGAATATTTCATCTCTGGCAACCCATTTCCAATAATCCTAATCTTAGGAAATCTTGTTTGCTTTTATGTGTTCTGACCATAACAAAAGCTCGGCGAGGATGCGGCTTACGATCCACAGACACGGACAGGCACAGAGTGTCCTGCAGATTTTCTTAGAAGGTCATCCTATATTGCTTTTACCGGTTTTTTACTTAGAACCCCAATATTGACCCTGCTGGCCCACCTACGTGGCAGGACCACTCCATAAGTGACTCAAGTTCTCTGTGAAATTCATATGGATACCATCTAACTCAGCTGTGTCTGATTGTCTGTCCTTTCGTTTATCTTTTTTTGTATACTTATGGGGGAGGTGGGTGACTGGACATTTTTATACTTGTTCCTCCGTTCGTCCTTCCTTTGCAAAGAAAGAGTCTTAAGAATGGCTTTCACTATGATGCAGAAAAACCACACTGACACAAAAGCCAGTATTAATTCCAGGCACACATGGCCTAGTAAGAAATGCTAGTATTTCCCCTTGGTTCGATTTCAAGCACAGAGAGTAGATAGGCATAGCTGTCAGATCAAACTCGGGCTTTTTTCAATTAGCTTCCAATCTCCAGCACAATCTGAGCCCCAGGGAAAGGAATCAGAACCTTATTATGTTAAATTTAATATGGGGTGCTATTGTTGGGCGTAGACTGTTGGTGAGGGTCAGAACCCCCGATGGTGGCTGAACACTTTACCTGTCCAGCAGTAGAACTGACCAGTTCCCAGGCTGACTCTTGGATTACCACGGCAACACGGCTGGAATGTAGCAGCGCTGTTTGTTAAGCCCCTTTGACGGTGATGAGAAGAGACCCAACGGAGAGAGCTTGGCAGGCCAACGATGTGTGTTTGTCAGATCTTTTGTGCGATGGCTATGGCCAGTAACAGCTATGCTTCACTTACACGAGAACTTAAAACAGCCACATCTTCAATAGTCAGCCTCCTTGTCACCTGTACCTTCTAAAACGACCTTGTCTGCAACCTGCCAATAGTAATCTTGAGAGGAGACACATCTTAAACGCTCATTTAAATTTATTTATGGTCTGCGGCCATATCGCTGAAAACAGCTCAAGCACGTCAAGAGCTAACTGAATTACTTAATATTTGAGAATTCAGACGTCTGCTCTTATCCGGAAAGTCTGTTTATGGTCACTGATGATTTTCTTGACAATGAGCCAGGGGTTTTAAATTCCATGTGCAAACTTTGGCTTCCTACTCTAACCATTGATTTAGTTTAAGAGGTAAACAAATGACCAGTAGCAACGCATTCCGCATTTCCTAAAGATGCCATGGGAAGATTAGGATGAACCACAGCACTTTACTGAAGGTCAAAGAAGAAAACTGAGTCAAGGGGCCTACTGCTGACCTGGCATCTCTCATTCTGACAGGTACCATTCGCAAACCTGCCGGACAATGCCAGAATTACAGTATTTAAAATCGGTTTCATCTCCAAAAAATCGGTGAAAAAATTGGACTTTTTTAAAGACTTGGAGATGAGGAACAGTTCACTAAACATTTTCACAGTGAAACATCAGATAAGTCCTGGCACCACCTGGCTATTCCCCTGACACTGGCAGAGCATATGAAAGTGACTTTCCTGGTAAAGTTTAGAGGGAGAAGCAGGAAAGAAGACAGCTTTAAAGGAGCTCACCAGCAGACTCAGCAGTCCAAAATATTAAGTTCACCCAAAAAGAAGCCTGCAGTTCAGTCCAGATCAAGTTCCAAACTTTAAATGCTCTTCCAAACATGGTCACCATTAAGTGCTTAAAATGTGATGCAATGCCAAAAATTGCTGATAGACATGAAGCAAGTTAGATTCCTCACAGAGCTAACAAAAGAAAGGACGAACGTCACAAAGTTTAATTTTTTGCTAGAAATCTGAAAGTCGACTGAAGGGGGTGGAAAGCAGCGTTCACAGCAGGGCCAGGAGATTGACTAGCATCTCAGGTTCCAAGACCAGCCAAAGCTGAGAACACGCTAACACCATGCAGGTGAGACAGTACTGTTCAAGCGTGGCCAGAGTAAAGTGAGGACTGGTGAGGTGATGAAGTACTCAGCTGGGGTCAGGGGCAGCTGGGTCAAGCCTTGGTATTACCCAGAGTTGATCCAGGTTCAGAAGTTGCACAGATGTCCCTCATTCAGCATTAAACTGGTGCCTCTAACTGGGGGTAGTCCTTTACCTACATTTAAATTCTGACAGAATTAAGGCATGCCTTATCATGGCTGGCAGACTGTTCCACAATCGGGGGGCCAGCTAAAGATGTCACAGTGTCATTTTTATTTCCAGGAGGGAGCATATATACAAATTCAAAAGTCTACCTTGTAGTTCTGCCTGATATAGTATACTACACATCCTTTACTATTCTGGATAATTGTGTACTCTAGATACTGCACTGAATATCAAATATCTCTTGAAACATTATTTGGGTAGTTTTAATTTGGACACACGGGGACTGTTGTGCCATTGTTTATCGACAAGCAACCGGTAATATCATATTTCCTTATTTTTCCCAGTGCTAAACCTTAAAATGTTCCCCTAAATACGGATGAAGCAGACAAACATGAGTATACTACTCAAGGACAAAACAAAAAGAGATCCAATAGGAGTTTAAAGCTAAATCAGATGACAGGCACTTGAAGCAAAATGATTTACATTTGCAAGTCATTTGTTCGTTTCCAGTGTGTTTTTATATGGCTGTTCAAACGTTTTTACATTTAATAATGATGTTTTCCTTCCATTTTTCACTGCAAATGTTACCAAGTCATTTGGTTTGAAAAGGACACCCATCATCTCCTTATTAAAAGACATATGCCCAGATGCGTCCATTTCCAAACTTCAAGAACGGTACCACCTCTAGCGACAATGAAGTATCTGCCACAAAAGTGGGTCCTAATGGCACTGGAGTCTGTAATTTGGTGAAATGCCCTTAAAATAAATTGCTCCCACTTGCATCTAATTTGGACAAATTGCTATCGAGCACGGCCAGCGTATTGGATGCAGGAGTGAAAGGAATGCCACAACTTATTCTCAAGTGTGGGTGTGCACTCGCTGGATATGTGGTTCGAACCATCTGAAACTCAGTGCCCCCCTCCAGAGCCAGACCCCCGGAACACAGATACCACAGGGGCAGTGGTGGTGTTGGCTTTCTTTGCTGCCAGGATCCATAGAAAACATCAGTACCATTGGCCTCTCATCACATGGCTGGATGAAGTGCTGGGGCCAGTGGCACGTGTCCATCTGAGCCGCTTTCGGGGGTCTGGATTGGCTAATCTGTGCTTTCTTTTGTGGCTAAATCTGTGTGCACATTCGCATTAGAGTCAATGTTGTGCAATACGTCCTGGGACATGAGTGTATATCAACCAGCAACACAATCAGCCCAAATACCGAGAAGAGTGAACAGTCATATTTACTTGAATTTAAAGGCTGGTTCATATCTACATATTTGATCCTTTTCAGTTTAAGATACATAGATAGACAGAAACTTTATTTATCCCCAAAGGGAAATTTGAGACTATTATGCAACTTAAGAACTCCATCTTCAACAGTACAATGTTCATTTGTCAGTATTTATTATTGAAGTTTATTGTTTTAATCATCCATAAATGATAGAACATGCTATTTTAATTTTTACAGCCCTAAAGAGTTCTACATAAAATGTGAAAGGTAGGCATATGCAAATGTTTGAATAATGGGTTCAGTGCACTAGGAAACGAAGGATATTACATAGTAATGTGACGTCTATTCCAACAAGAATCAGAATGTAAATAAATGTTTGCCTGTTTCGTGTTTGCAAAGGCTGCCAGCTGTGCGGGGCTTTCCCCGTTATCTGCAAACAATGCCTGTAAATACTTTAAGATCATAAAGCGTCCTTTTGATGATACGGTTACCTGATTCAACTAAAGCATGGTTTAAGGTAAGAAACAAACAATTTTGTGATTTCACGTTCTGCTGGCTCTGCAGGAGCGGAATTTTTCAAAGTCAGAATCCTTTCAAACTAGGCGATGTTAGACATGGCTTCTAGTGGAATATTCTCTGCTGAGAACTTCTGATAACTGAATCACCACAGTGATCTAAGGCGACGCCAAACAATCGCAATGAAATGACAGCAGACAGATGTAGCATTTTTCAAAGCGCCGTGTAAGCATGAAAATTCCAGGTTAGATCTGTTAACTGTCTGGATCCCTTCCAGCTTCCAAACTGCTTGATCCTATTCAGGGTAGCAGCAGGGCTAGAAGGCTATCCCAGGCAGTCTTAGGGCACAAGGGATGGGGTGACAACCCAGGGCACAGTCACACAGACAAATTTAGTCACCCAAATAAGCTTACCATGCATGTCTTTGGACTGTGGGAGGAAACCAGAGTTCCCAAGGGAAATCCACAAAGCACAAAGAGAACATGCAAAATATACACACACACACACACACACACACACAGAGCTGGATGTGAACTCCCAATCCTAAAGGTGCGAAGCAACAGTGCTAACCACTTAGCCACGATACCCCCCTAAATGACTGGATCAATTATGAAAGTAAAGCTTCCTAAGGCCCAACATATAATTTTCTCTGAAAGGGGAAAAAAGTTGATGCTTGATGCAAAAAAGTGTTAGTACAAGCAGTTTTAACACACATTCCTATAAGCACCATTCTGCCAAAGATGTACTGTGAAGTTATATTTTTTCAGTTAGTGCCTTTCACATTTGAAGCTTAATTTTATCATGGGGGGGGGGGGGGGGGGTTAAAATACAGTGTCAGGCAACAATGTAAATAAAGAAAATAAAATTACTTTGTAACTTCATTCTGAAATCCCCAACAAAAGGAAGGGGACTCTACTAATATTGGAAAAACATCTGTACTTTAAACCCCTCATATCTTAACAGCTCCTTTTGGTTAAGAAATGCTTTTTCGCAGGTGTTTTACAAATTTCACAAACCGTAACTGAGGCTTCTCTACAGTAATCTTCCTCTCAAACAAGTTTGATTAAATACCAGATACGTCTATGGGTCCCTATAGCAACTTAACTTGATCAGATCCCTAAAAAAGACACACAACCTGTTGCGTTTTTTGCTGTGATTCATATGTTCAGGGATCTGCCTCTGGACATTTTGGAGCATACTCATAGAACGAGAAAAAAATGGGTGCTGCCATGTTGACAGGAAGCAGCGAAGCCAACATTGTAAACAGGAAATGCTTCGCCTGAAGTGGCACTTAAACTGACACTGTAATTTCCTGAGGAAAAGGCAGAGGCTTTGAAGGGAGCTTGCAGTCATAACAATGCTGTGTTAGTGTCCTGCAGCTATTGCTTCGTGTGCTGTGCTTCAGTCGACCGCATCTCCCCAGCATAAGCTGTGGATGCTCCTCTGTTTTGTCCAGATCAGCCTTTGCATGTGTGAGCTGTGCAATACGGTAAACATGGCCCAGACACCGGGCACCGTCTTAGCTTTGCTTGAATCCCTCTCAGGGACAATGGTTCTGTACCTGCTCCAAAGGCTGTCCCTCTAAAGGAAAACTAGGGCCGTCCCCCTTAAGGAAAACTAGGGGCAGAGCCACATGCGGACTGGTGCCTTTATTGTCCAGCTGCTGAAAAAAAAGAGACTGTAGCTTTTAGGGTCATGCCTCATTTTAATGACCGCCTCACACCTTAACGGCTACTGCAGGACGGGCTTTTACTAGCCGGGGGAGGAATGTGCTGATGAGACTGGATTCAGAAATAACACAAGCATTCCTCTCATCTAGTGAGTAAGATGGAACACAATTAGCACCTATTGGAGAGACTGGAAGCATCTTGTCAGGGCAAACATGCGAGCTGGTGTCGGGCTGGGGGGCTTACGGAAAGCAGCTCTCAGACAGAGAGATAGTGTTACATGGGCTTGCAGTAGTTTGTAACACACAGGCAGATAACACCGTGCCCTTGCTAGAGTTAATCATTGGGCTCCCGGGACATTTGAGTCAATATGAGCTCATCTTGCATGTTCACATGACAAGCATTTGTGCAGGCTGGCAAACTCTAAAAGTCTCAGATTTTATTAACCTCTTTTACTACATTAAGCTGAGTCTTCCTTTTAAACCCTCCCTCCCAATTAAGTGTTAAATAGTAACTGATTGATTTAGGATGACATCATTTATACTGTGATTACTTATGAAACGCATGCAGTGTGCATACTCTGTTTGCCACTTTTCCGTGTGTAATTTAAGTATGTAATATATTCCAGACTTTGGTGTTATAGGTACACTAAAATCACAGTGAACCTTTGAAAGGAGAATTAAATCATTTAACTGTAATTAGCATCGTTCTCAGTTAGAGACAATCATTCAGCACACATTCCCATATTTTGTTTTTTTATCAGTGTTGGATAGAATAGGGGCATGATTTGAATCTCAAACAATGTGTGCATCATTTTGCCTACATTACCAAAGCCAGGTTAAAGTTCAGAACAATATTACTATTCTTAATTAGTGTTTTCCATCTGAAAGGTATCATTTATATATTTTTTTTGTGGACCATGACATGTTGTTCTATTTTTGTGTAGGAACAAACTCTCGTTATCAAACCTGTGTTCAGCATTAATTCCTGAACAAGATCAGTTATTGCTAATATTGTAAATAAATTGAAGTGATCCCATCACGCTACAGCTAGGTTTTTTTGTTACAAAAATAAACTTTTAAATATTTTTCTCTTACAAGGTTTATATTTTATGACATAAAATATTATTTTAATTCTAATTTTTTTGTAACATTATCCACAAATCATCCCCCTAAAATATGTTCCTGTCACGACCAGATCAGGAGTACGGCCCGAGCGAGGAAAGGCAGAGGCAGGACACTACTGGTTGGGGTAGGAATGGAGGGTTTTACTGAGCAGAACACACACCACGTCAGGGGTCAAACCCTGAGAACAGGACCTTGGGCAGTCGCATAGCAGTAGCAGGGTGGGAGCGGGGCATCCACGGGGCAGTACTTCAGATCGGAAGGCCTGAGGCAGGCGCAGGAGCATCCAAAGGGCAGCATGCCGGAGTCGGAAGGCCGGAACGAGAGGCAGGGGGCAGAACCTGAACAGGCGAAGAGTAGCTCAATGACAGAGCAGGGGTGGAATGGTAGGCCAGGGGTATAAATAGGCATAGTCAAGACCAGCTCCCCCTAGAGGAAGGAGGAGGATTAAACTGCGACAGTTTCTCCCACCTTCTTATGTTTTCATGTATTTTGGCAGACTGTGACTTCTGCATATTCCCTTTAATACACCCCAAATGCAAATAATTACCCGAATGGTAGCTACATTATTTAAGAGCAATGAGGCAAGAATGATTAAAATATCGAGCAATTGCTATCCATTGTAATTTTTATAACTTAAAAACAGTAAACTCTCACCGCAGTATTTCTAAGCACATCTGTTTTTGTTTTTAGCCAATTTGTATCCTAATGTAAAACCAGGTACATTTCTGAATGACTGGGCATTGGCTCTACTGCATTGATTTCAAATTTTATACTTGTAAATATTATTATGCATGTACTTATGTACAATAGGCTCATCTGTACTGTGAAATACATGGAAGCTGTGGGTATTGCGGGTTAAGTAAAATGCAGGGACCGTTTCTTAGTCTAAACGTAAAAATTCATACTTATAGTCCCACACTGTAGATGGAGAACAGGATGCCCATTCTGTTTCCATGGGATTGACAAGTTTAGTTAACATTAACCTTGGCCAGATCGAAATCCAATGCCCCAGCACTTCAATTTGTTTTGTCATTTTAAAGGACCTACTAAATCAGTTTATACAGAGGAGATATTTACAGACTGCTTCTGGGCAGCTTCCTTTATCTTAATGTTATGCTCTTATACAGGTAACATGTCAAGAAGTCAAAAAGACAGTGTTGACGGTTTTGAAACATAACCTGTCAGCTCTTTCAATTCAGTCAACATAGTCATGATTTCCACAGCTCCAAAATAAAAATTTATTTGTCGTGGACTAAGCGTTATCATTTGTTCATTGAAATTAATTGTAAAAGGACTTAAATATCTCTACAAATGCTTTCCAATGCACGGAAGTTTTAATATTTTGAAATTTATGACACTGTAATCAAATTAGTAAATTCTCCTGCTGAAAAAATGTGCAGTTCCTTGGTGATCTTAAGTCAGATCAATTTTTAATGCCAGGATGCCATATGTCTAAATCTGATCTTAATCACATTTAAACCCATAGACATAGAGAAAGCAGCCACCACTGGTTGGTACCTTTCTACTAAGATATATGTTGATCTTAATTTAAACTCCAGCTGTGCATTTTTTGCTGATATAAAAACCAATAGCAATCAATATAATACAGTGTTCAGTCACATGGTGCTCTGTAGATAAGAAGCGAAAGATTTCAGGGACATCCAACGTTAGCCAAACAAAACAGCATGCATCTGTTATCGATGTTGCGATCTGCCATTTAGATGCTTAGATAAAACTGTGGCATAGAAGTTTTTACTGCACCTACATTATCATGGCATCCGTTTATAAATATAGAGCATTTAGCATTACTTTTTAAAACACAATTTGGCATTTTGTCAAAGTAACACGGCCATGGCAAGGTTCAGGCAGGGCTACTATTTGGCAATGACATGAGAGCATAAACTGTATAGTCTCCTATGATAGTACAATCATAATTAACATTTCACCTGATTTGAATTTGAAATCAAGATACACTTGATTTTTTTTTGTAAAGTCTGGGAGGAAATGCAGCGTCGAGGGAACACAGAGGCTTGAATGGTACAGACAATTAACTACAAATTGGAATAATTAAGTCAGGAGAATTGTGGCCCGCTAGGCTTTGAGTTATGGCTATGTGTAAACACACATTGGCAAAGACAGATGCAGGAAACAATAAGATCAGTGTCAGCACATTATAGCAGCATTAAATGTCAATGGTGTACTTTCACAAAAACATCTGAGTGTGATATGTTAATATCGTTCCAAAGTGGACAATAGTTTCCAATGGCTTTTAATTTTAGAACTTGCTCACAAAAAAACTCTAAGTGCACTTAGTGGAGAACAGTTAAAGTAAAAAAAAACCTCAGAAGAAGTCTTTCCAAAGCACAAAAAAGCTCCTTTGTTCTGCAGACTGCTTCATTGTTCAGCATTACTCTGGTCACAATCCTGGATGGCTGAATTCTCTACCTAGTGATATCTCTGGTAGGAAAAACAGAAGGAACTCAACTGTATGTTCACAATGCTTGTTTTCTTGACACTGGGAGTGATTTATTTTGGCTTTTAAAAATGGGACGCCCATGGTTCATTAAACTGAAGCTACAAGCAACATTCAGACAGAATAAAGCACTATGCCAAAGCATCCAAAATCACCGTGCGCTTTTTTGATTTTGCAAAGTCTGTTTGGGCGGCATTGATGCTATGCATGGTCAAAATTATTTTAAAATGAACAAAAAGAAGATTAAAACTGCAAAAACACAATTATTGAAGTTTAATATGGAAAAATGACTAATTCATTGAAAGATATAAAAATATCTCTTGAAAAACAGTAAAAATGATTTCTTGCCCAGAAAAATAGAAGTCAAGTCAGGTACTTCAATTAGCAGCCAGTTATAGATGGAGTATGGGACATCTTAAAGCTTAAGGTGTCTACACTTTGAATTTTGAACGGTATTTTATGGAAATACATACAGTTTATTGCTTTTATCAGAACGTGGTGAAAAATAATATAGTTTATGGTCATAAAATATCCAAGACAAGCAATTTATATATGTGATATGAATGTTGAAAATTTTACAAACAACTGCGACAATGTCTGATTAATGTCTCATGAACACGTGAAAAAGGACATAAATTACGTTTCCTAAGAGAGAGAAAACATTTCAAAAACAAAACACCTCATGCAACACATATTGCATGAATCATACCTCTTTAGTTTTGTGTATGAGAGCACATTCAGTAGTGATAGAACACAAAATCTGTTCTCATCATTCATTTTACAAAGTGACCAGGGGCTGTCTCTAATAAACAGTAAACAAAATAGAGGTAATTGAGGCTTAGGAAGTAATACTTTAAGTAAAATTAAAGTAAAATTTATGTTTCTGTGCGAAACATGTCTAATGGGTTTAATTGGTTAATTGCTTAACGACCCAGATCATTTCAAGGCATCAATCTGTTAATGAAGTCAATTAGCCCAGATAAATCCTTCCTTGACAAATGGAGATCTGTCGCTGCTCTACTTGAAAAGCCACACCCATTTTTTGTAGGCTTTGTGTATTTCTCCAATGAAGTGTCACACTAGAGCACGTGTTAGTGACTACAACACCGTGCACGTTACCTTCCCTGGTTTATCACTTCCCATTCTGAAATATGCACTCAGGCAAAGTGCAAAGCTCACAAAAGCCATCTGCAGTAGATATACCCCCAAAATTCCCCTCTGCATTTTGTTCGACAGGTGATTTCTGTCAGTCGCTCAGGATGGATTGTTTGGATCATGTGAGCTCCTCAGACCCTTCAAGCTTCATCCTCTCTCAGAGCACGTAACGTGTATACCTTATTTGTTTCTTTGCATATCTTATAGTATACATCATACTATGTGATGACCAGATCACCAGCAAATTAGTAGAGAGCATTTCAAAGTTGCTTTTTTGAGGCTTAAAGAGGATCTACCTTCAATGGAGTTTCATGCATGTGTCCACACAAAGACAATAGCAAGTCTGACACAGCTCCGAAGTTGTTAAAGAAATTACTTAAGCTTCAAGTAGGGGGTCACTCAGTCACCTATAAAAAATGTACGGCGTAGAAAACAAGAAGGCCTCAGCTGGATTAAAGTGTCACTCTTTCAAGCTATGGAGCTCAAGGGATTTGCCACTCCCAGTATAGAGATTCCAAGATCATGGGGGATTAACGTGGCAAATTAATGACATGAAAGACGGCTTCCATTAGAGCCTATGCTTTTTCATATGATGGGCAGGGAGCCAGGACACCGCTGAAAGGAGAGCGGTCTCAATTAGCAGTACCCCCCAGCTGAGCATCTCTGAGGCTGTAGCCCTGGTGTGGTCATTCTCAGACTTTCATTCTTCTACCTTAATTTCAATTCAACTCACTCAACTTACATAAGTCCCAGAGTTATCTTTGAGTCTATCGTTCTTGAAGCCAAGTATGTTTTTTTATCCATCTTTTTCAAGGAGGATGCTCTAATTTCACTTGCACTGTTTATGCATATGACCATCTTTGTAAACAGGGTCACAGGGGCGGCCGGAGCCCATCCCAGAAAACACAGGTCAAATAACTGTGGTACACTCTGGATGGGAAGTAATTTTTTTTTCATTTCTGACTCATTATGGCTTCCAAGACCATTTTATTTCCCTGTCATATGACGAGCACTCACTAGACAGCTTGGTGTTGATGCCGGATCATTGCTGAACAGGGTAGAAGATTTGGACCACTGTTCAGTAAACTACAATGAGAATATAGAGACATATAAGACAAGTATGTAGTTGTGGGTGGTCTGTCTGCAACACTGTCAAGGGGAAAAAAACACAATCTGGGCTGTATCATTTCCTGAAATTGTTACCAAAGGCTGTAACAACCGATCTTTCAGTTTACGATCTTGTCATTATCAAAGGGATTCCCTGAGAACTGGACAAATTTCTACAGCAAAACTGGGAAGAAAAAAGTAGGTATCTCTGTTTTTTGAGTTACTGTTCTTGTAGCAGAAGGTCTTCACGTTTAATTCATGTTTTAAGATATTTTGGATGGATATGCAATGTTGAGTATTAAAAACCAGAACATGAAAAGTTAAATGTTCCTGCAGTGAAGCTGAAGAAAATAGTGGCCAGATGTACGACAGTATCCTTCTGGCAAAGTGGTGGACTACATACCCTTTAACAAGGGAGATTTCTGTGGGATTTCTTCCCTAATTGCCCCCTTTCTACATCTGCCTTGTGCTCCAAAAGTAGCCTGCGGTCCTCAGATAATGTGGAATGGGCGTGATTTGAGGGTCATCACTTGGGACTGAGGCATGAGGTCTTGTTGTGTTGTGTTTTGCTGCATTTAAGAAAAAAACAACAAAACCAAAGTCTCAGGTCTGACAACAATGTCCTGTAGGTGAAACCTCCATCTGAAATTGCATCAATACATTTTTTTAAAAAATATCTGTCCTTTCTGATCAATATCCAATCAGAAAGCTAATGATAATCCTTCCAATGTATATGTTCTCTGGGCAGAAGATATATTTAGTGACCCCGTAGCCTCATGATTCAATGGTGACAGGTTACAGATTCAGGTACAGTTTGCTCCACAGGAAGATGCATGTTCTCTCCCCATTTCTGATGAGTAATTCTCCAAAAAAAAGCAGTACTGATGAATTAGTGACTCCAGCTCTGTCTTTGTGTGTAATTAGAGGAATGCTGTACTCCACAATCAGCCAAACACAACCAATCAAATCAATGAAATAGCTAGATAGGTGTGGACTACTTGTTTCACTATGTTGTCTATTCCAAGTATGATAGGAATAGGCAACATGGTGAAAGGAATCTTCGAACCTGGGCTTCTCTGGGTCAAGGTGGGGGGGGGGGGGTTAAGAATAGATGTTCCTGGGCATCGAAAGGAAAGACTGATGTTTAGCCATGACATGAAGGAGTTATACATAATGCCCCAGTTCTTTAGGTAAAGAAAGACACAGAGTATCTAATGACATGTTTCTGATGTGTCACTGAATGGTTAATGACGTCAATTATCATTATGCTCTGATGCTGGTTAATATTAGTAGGTTGGACTGAAAGACAACATAACCCACCTTAATGTCCCACCTGAAGTCATATCAAAGTAGTTCATGGCTGAATGACTTTATTGAGTTATGTCCATAAAACTGTGACCCTGACTAGGCACAATCAGTGAGGAGAAGAGCGAAGCTGGAAGAGAAGGAGGCTGCCAAAACAACAAGCACAATAAAACAGTTAGCTATGCTTATTAATATTTAAATATCAGCTTGGATTATCAAGAGACTCACTGTGCAATGTCATAATACACAGATTCACGGTATCAGACCTACAATGAAATTTATTTTTAGGTGATCCGAAATCTTTGACACTTTTGAAAGAGCTTTATTAAATTTACTAAAAAAATGAGAAAAAGTAAGAGCGTATTTATCTAGGGTACAACATGCATCCCCCTCTGGCTGAGATATCAGAAGGTTATATGTGACTCACTCAGCATGACTTGTGCTTGGAAATGTTACCACCTGCCCACGTTTTTATTTCCATGGACTCTTGGTTACATACTAACCCACACAAAGGCTTGGGGAACAGGTTTATTTGTGGTTAGCCCCCTAGCACTAAATAATGTATGTTTATTAAAGGCAAAAGCTCTAGTATAAGCAGAATATCACTGTCTCCTGCAGAAGACTTGTGCAGATTGGTTTTGGGACTTATTTTTAGTGCCTAACTTTTCTGCGAGTTCCATTTTAGATTTTTTTCCACGATAATGCGGGCCGTGTTTGTTAGCCAGTGACACTGGCTGCTCGGTGACATCAGTTAATGTGTCACAGGACTTCAAAGCATACTGGAGAATAATGGAGATGAGGCCAATGCCAGGGAAAGTTACAGATGAGTATCTTCATACCTGTGTATTCTTTCTGTACAGAAAGAATGCAAAAACAGATATAAAAGCAATTTTGTGGCAGTAGCTAAGACTCCTGATGAAAACACCACCAAAAACAGCACCGGGCGAAAACGGTTGATTGCAAATTTGACCGTGATTTCACTAAAACGGCATGCTGTCATTACGAAGATACAAGACTGGCTACATCTTTTCTGAGGGAAAAATAGGGCACAAGATACGACACAGTAATACAAACTGGATCGAGTGTAATGGATATGATAGGATCAACTATTCCTCTTTGAACTAATCTCCAATGACTTAAAAAGGTAAGGAAACTGAACGGGGTACGAGAGGAAGCCACGTTCATCTTTGGGTGACGGAGCCCGCCTATTCCGTTGAAGCGTTATTATGCATTTTGACCTTTAATATCTATGGTAACAGAACACCTGAATCATCCAGGCAATGATACACTCAAGCAAAGATCCCCACAAGCCAGGCAAGTTGTTTTAGCAAACTGCTGCCATAAGTTGTCTGATTTTTTAACTGCTGATTGTCAGCAGAGAGGGAGATGCAAGGTGCACATGCACACAAAAGTGGTTCAGTGTGATGCATGTTTTTAATCGAAGATCTTGAGCCGTACAGCAGGAAGAAACAAAAGCTGCTTCCCTCGCACGGACGTGAAGAGCACACAGACGAATCAAACACTGATGTGGGCCCCTCCAAGGTTCTCTGCAGCTGGCGAATGGGCCAAAAATTGAATAAAAGCTCATTCTGCCTTTGCGAAGAGCCATTCAGTACATCCTCTGAGCCAAGGGCTCCCACTGCAGCCTGGCCAACACCAGTAATCTAACAAAAACAACACACTCTTACACCACCTACGCACAAGCTGCGTAATTCCAGCGCTTAAGGGCCATAGCCATGCAAGTTTTAGCTTTACCGAATACTCAGGATATGCCCTAATTTTAAAATAGTATTGATGCACCCCATAACACTCAGTGATGGGAACTGCCCAGCCTTAAATTACATCCTAGTTTTTTTTTTTTTTCATTTTTTACCAGAATATAGACCATCATTTCTTCCAGCTGCTGGATCACAGGGGCCTGGAGCCCATCCCTGGCAGCATAGGACACAAGGCAGGAGATACCCTGGATGGGATGCCAGTAACTCGCCTGGCACATACCCTCAGACATTATGGGCAATTTAGAGAAGCTAATTAGCCTAACTGCATGTCGGACTGTTGAACCTGGAGGAAAACCACATGATATAGGAAGAACATTGCAAATCCACACAAATAGGGCAGAGTCATGTTGCCACTGTGCCACCTGTCAGTTTTTCAAATTACCTTTTTTATGACTTTGGCAAAACTACGAACCTGTATGTATTTATTGTAAAAAACAGTTATAATTCTTTATAACATGAAACCACACATTAATGTCACATTTATTTACTAGTTCTGTGACGTTTCTGATGTCTCACATAGATAAAAGATGTACGGCATGATGTAACTGTAACATACGAGTGAGACTGGGTGTGGATGGGCGTGGTGTGGGTGTGGACAGGCGTGGTCTGGATGGGTGTGCTTATGGGGAGTACTGATCCTCTACTACAGCTGCCATTGTTAACAGGCTTCCCCAGGCATTCTCCCAGACTAGTACGGTCACTAATACATATGAACAGGTATCGGTAAATATTAATCACTCACTTCATAGCAGTCTTGATCTGGTTGCTCCTCTTAGGAAGAAAATGTTTAAAGAGAAGAAATATGCTGCTTGGTATGCTGACCATATCCATGAACTTATAAAAGCTTCAAGGAGAGTGGAGTATAAATGGTGTTCTTCTAACCTAGAGGTTTTCAAGGTTGCAAATAAAGATAGCCTTTTAAAGTACAAACAAGTCCTTGTCACAGCTAGATCGACATATCTCTCCAGGCTGATAAAAAAATAACAAAAGCAATGCTAGGTTCCTGTTTGATTCCATGTTGAAACTAACTAGGAATCATTCAGAATTACACCCACAGTTTCCAACCCCTCTCAGAAGCAATGACTTTGACATTTTTAATAGAAAAATAACTAACATCAGAGCGATTATCCAAAGAAGTACTTCTCCCACAGATTGCCGCCAGACTTCTCTGGATCCTGCTGTAGTAGATAGAAGCAATGCAGTAATGTTGGATTGCTTTACCCCATAGGAGAATCTGAACTTCTGCACCTGATATCTTCCTCTAAAGCAGCTATCTCCATATTAGATCCTATACTTGAAAGGCTCCTTAAAGAGACTGCAGCCTTCTATTAGGAGTAACTTGCCAAACATGATAAACTCATCATTAAGTATTAGATACATACCAAAATCACTAAAAGTAACTGTTGTCTAACATGTTAAAAAAACCTTAACATGATCCTAGTGACTTAGTAGGTCTATCTCCAACCTTCCCTTTTTCTCTAAAATCTTGATGATTATAGTAGCAAAACAATTCTACTCCTTCCTATAGAATAATAACATTAATGAAGTATTTCAATTTGGGTTTAGACATCATTCAGTACCAAAACTGCTTTAGTGAAAGTAACAAATGACCTTCTCATGGCTTCTGATCGTGGTTGTTTTCCTTGCTGGTGTTTTTAGATCTTAGTGTAGCTTTTGATGCTATTGATTATGGCATTTTTATGGACTGGCTAGAATCCTTAATTGGCATTAAAGGACAGGCCTTGTCCTGGCTACAGTCTTTTCTTACTGACCACTACTAGTTTGTTTATGTTGACAATGAATCCTTTGATTGTACCAGATTTATATGCAGTGTTCCACAATGATCATTTTTGGGTCCCTTGTTGTTCACCTTGCACGTGATGCCACTTGGTGACACAAGTTGAAAATATGGTATTGATTCCCACTGCTATGAGATGATACACAACTATACGTATCAGTTAAACCTGGTGAATTGTGACTGTTGTCAAAGATTGAAGATTGTCTATTAGATATTAGGAGCTAGATATCCAGAAATTTTCTACTCCTAAATCAAGATAAAACAGAAGTAATGCTGCTTGGTCCAAGACTGCTTCGGCAACAGCTTATTGATGATCACTTAAACTGAGCACACTGGTTTGAAGTCTTGGTGTCTCAGTGAACCCAGACTTGTCTTTTGAAGCTCATATTGGGAATATCACTAAAACAGCTTTCCTCCATTTGAGGAATATAGCCAAGGTACAGAAGATACTGTCTTTCGATGATGCTAAAAAACTAACCCATGCTTTTATCAGTTCCAGATTGGACTATTATAACACTCAGTTCTCTAGATGACGTAATTCTGAGTTCTTACACAGACTTCAATTTGTGCAAAATACTGCAGCCATAGTTTCTACTTGAACTACAGTATGAAGTTGGATAAGATATTAGTTCTGTATTGTCATCTTTACATTGGCTTCCTGTTAAGTTTCTTACTGACTTTTAAATACTATTTCTTACCTATAAGACCTTATATTGCTTGGCTCCGGAATATCTGTATGATCTTTTGCTTCTGTACTACCTGCCCCCACTCCCATTTGCTTTGATTAGCAGTGAAATAAGCTACATTTGGGCTGCAGGGATTCCTCATACCTGTGTCCCCACTGGCCCCTCCCCCATAATTATGCTGCCATATATAGTTATGTCCCGAGCTCTTGCTGTTTTATTGCAATTATTCTGCTATCTTAAATTGCTGCTCTGCTCATGCACTTTTCTCTCTCCCCCCAACCCCCCTTCTGGGGTGTTCCTTTCAGAGGTCCAGATTAAAAGAGATCTTCCTATTTGTCTGCTGGCCTACCGCGCCCTCCCTCCTCATCACCTGTCCACCCTGACCAGCTTTCCATCATCTGAGCCACAGAACTTGCTCTTCAACCCAATCACCTGACTGTTTCCTCCAGTACATTGCTGCCCATATGACTGTTTTACCTCATTGTTGTTTCACATTGTATTAATTAACCTGTCCTGCCCAGTGCCAGCAATAGGAGGATGCGTTTTCCTCTTGAGTCTGGATCCTCCCAAGGTTTCTTCCTCCTAGGAAATTTTTCCTTGCCACTGTTGTTTTTGGCTTACTCTCGGGGGACCTTGGGCCCTGGACTATGTGAAATTTTTTGTGACAATGCTCCTTGTTCAAGGCGATATGAATAAAATTGAATTAAATTTATTTGCCACACGTGTGACATAGTACTTCAGAGTCAGTTTCTTTGTTAACATATCATTTGCCAGGCTTGTCTTTGGTTTGCTCGACCATCACTGTGCGTAAAATAAGAAATTCATAGTTCAATTCTGGTCAGTCATTAAATAACACACATTGTCCAGTTTGTATTTTTTTTTATTCTGTTCTTCTTACTTCTTACAAAACTGATTTCCATCCATCCATCCATCCATCCATCCATCCATCCATCCATCCATCACTTTACAACCACGTAAAAGCCTGCAGCATATCTCAAACAGAACGGGACACGGTTGGGATGTACTGTGGGTGACATGTCAGTTTATCACAGAATGCATACATGCACACAGTCACACACAAAGTCATGTTTGATGGGCAATTCAGAGACACCCAGTAGCCTAATGTCTTCACACTACTCGGCACCTGTATGCATTTATTGTGCTGTTTATATAGTCACATTTCTTTATAATATAAAATCACGTTTTTAATGCCATGCTTTCTTTTAATTTGACGGAATATTTTCAGATAAATGTAGAAGAAAATCTGACGAAAATCAGCCTTATTCCAAAGACATCCATGTTATAAATTATTGTTAGGCTGTTACCTTAACTTTTTAAAAAATGTAGATGGATATAAACATTTGGAAAATCATTGTCATACGTTATTCTGTTTGTTGTCCTTGGTGCAAACAAACAGGGTGTTATGTG
This sequence comes from Gymnarchus niloticus, assembly GCA_009936485.2. Taxonomy (NCBI): domain Eukaryota; kingdom Metazoa; phylum Chordata; class Actinopteri; order Osteoglossiformes; family Gymnarchidae; genus Gymnarchus; species Gymnarchus niloticus. The sequence goes on along the minus strand of JAACJT020000033.1, from coordinate 3,534,311 downwards.
TTTAATATACCAGTGGACTGAATGATTGATTGAGTTCTAATGACTCAGTGAGTTTATTGGTTCCAGTAATTTAAATCAGCTGGAAGGGATCCTTGGGCTCCTTAATGTGGCACTATTTTTTATTCCAGACCTTCATATTACGACTAATTGATTTTCAGACTCTTCAGGCAAGGTGTAAAATCAGCTGACAAGACACGAAGAATGATTTTTTTTTAATAGAAAACTGCCTGGTCTTCTAATAGAAGCACTCAGTATGACTTTCCTCCTTTGCCCTATCCTTACATAGCCTCATTCACCAGAAGCTGAAAATTACATAGTTTCCACAAGCCTATGCCCATGTTATCCTTCTTCACCTAATCGTTGGCAGGACCCCAGTCCAGGGCTCATGATCTTGGAGGGTTTCCTGAGGACAAGGTACTGCAGTCTGTGGAGTAATGGGCCTTGCCTCATATCCACAGAGCTGCTTGTACCATGTTGGCTGTACCCTGCTATTCTACCTTCCCCCTACTGCAAAACTAAGCCTGCTAGAATGCCCCCCCCCCCCCATCTTCTAGCCACCATTCAAATGTCTCTCTGTCTGTCAAGGAGCAAGACAGATTAAAGAAGAGATAGCACAGGAAGCAGGGGGTGGGGTCACACTGACGGGGGGGCTTGGTCTGGGTATAACATGGTGGGATCCTGTCGGCCTTGCATATAGCATGGCCGCCTGTTACGGGCCAGCAGCCGGACATGCCTTTCAGACTAGCACGCTAATTGAAAACAGTAACGGTGCCGGGTTTGTTGTATTTCCAGCCTCCCAGAGCCCAATAACACATGCCGTAACGCAGTAACAGCTTGAAAATAGCATTGTTAGGTATGCAATAAAATTGTTCTTTATACCCAATTTAGCATTTTAATATACAGAGCCCTGGTGCATTCCCCCAGTTCAGTATATACCAATAAAGTTTAGCTGTATGTGGCAAGAAGAGAGAATGAATAAAGACTGTATTTGCCAAAATCCAATTTCTTTTAATAGTCTGATTATTTGGTGCCCTAGCTTAAATGTGGCAGCTCTGTGCCAACAAGTTGCACCTTTTGCTTGTACAAGCTGAAAGCTGACACGCCGGGTTCAAATATTTCCCTTGATCATAGAAATTTGCATTGTGTACCAAACTCATGGGAAATGCATTGTTTACATGTTGATCACCTCAAACCTCAGCCAGGGATGATGATGAAGGAAATACAGGGAAGCAAGATGTATCATATGAGTTTGGGCAGGCTTTGAGAGGCGGTGGAGGACAGGGCGGCCTGGCATGCTGTGGTCCATGGAGTCGCGAAGAGTCGGACACGACTGCGTGACTAAACAACAAACAAGATGTATCAATCTGATCTATGAAGATGTAAATCAATAGCTTCTCTAAATTTTAAAATAAGCTGAGTACATCCTCACTCCTGTTGAGTCAAATGGTTAATTTTAATGCAATTACAAATTTGTCATAACTAAAGTTTTGAAGAGAGGGTTTGTAATGATACGTCCAGAGTTTAAGATCCAAAAGATCTAAAGTAATACGCATAACAAAATTTAAAAAGGCAATGTTTAAGCAGGGTCTGAGGACAGGCAAAAACTTGAAAATCATCAGTCATCTGACCTCAGTCATTCAACCGTCAGACATCAGTCATCAGACATCACTTATTAGATGTCTGTCTTCAGTCAGCAAACATCAGTTGTCAATCATAGTCATCAGCCAACTGTCATCAGTCACCAGACATCATTAATCAGATATGAGATTTTTCATCATACAATAGTCATTAGTCATAGTCATCAGCCATTCAATTAAATTTTTATGTTATGAGCTGAGCTACTAAGGTGAAAGTTTAGCACCTCAGAGCTTAGTGCCAAAATTATAGTAGTACTATTTGTATTTTTTCCTCCAAACACAAGAACTTCATCCAAGTCTTCACATCATTAAAGCACTTAGCAAAAGTGACAGTAGATCAGTTGTCACTAGGTACAGCAAAAATATACATTGAGGTGTTATCGGCATAGGAGTGAAAGTTAACATTAGGTTTTTCTAATTTTATTATCCAGAGAACAATCCAGGTCCAAGCACTGATCCCTGTGGTACTCCAAATTTAACTGACGATGTTGATGAAGCATTACTATTGTTAGATATATGATCTTAGTGATAATGATTAGTTAAATAATACGTAAAGCACTTAAGCAGTGTTCCACACAAGCCGACTTGTGACTCAAGCCTATGCAAGAAAATGGATTGAACAGCTATGCCTAAAGCAGTGTTGTGATTGAGGAGAAAGAGCATCATCACATTGCCAGTATGAGCTGATAAGTTGCTATTAATGTATCATTCACAATTCTAGTTAAAGCATTTTCTGTGCTGTGACCTTGAAGGAACCATGTATCAACATTAAACCACACAGTTCTGACCTCTTCAGTTTCTAACGACACTATTTCATCTACAACTTCGCTAACCACCATGTTAAAGTTACATGAAACTTCCTTAACATCTGAGCTGGAAATAAAGTTTGCATTACTAAATGTATTCTTAAGCTGCAGTGATCCACCACTATTCAGGTGTTGCTTCACAGTAACACTTTCCTTCACAATCATAGAAGGAGACAGAATAACAAAAGTAATTGTGAAGTGGTCCAAGAAGTACTTATCCATGGGACACATTGACACTTGATAAATATCAAGTATTATGAGTGATAATTGGGTCTAACTTATAATTGTGCAGGTACATATGTCCTGTAATATGTTGACAACATCCTATGGGGTTGAGGATGAATAAAAAATTTCTACTAAAGGTATCAGTCTCAATTTGAAAATGTACATTAAAATCACAAAGTATTATACTGTAACAGACATCAGACATTAGTCATAGTCATCAGACACCAATCATTAGACATGAGTCATCAGACTTCTGTCATCCGAAATCTGATATCAGTCGTAATCATCTGTCATGAGACATCCGCCATCAAACATGAGGCATCAGTCATCGCTCATTAGACATTAGTCGTGAGACATCTGTCATCAGTCATAGTCATTAGTCATCAGTCATCATTCATCAGTCTCAATACAGTTCAGCATGGAGCAACCGAGGTGTGGTCTGGTTGGGTATGCTCACGGGATTGTTGATTGGAGACAGGCAATCATAGCACTCAACATAGTCAAGTCAACATAGCCCTTTAAAAATTTGGCTTAGGTCTGTTCAACCATACACATACTTAAATTAAAAAGCTACATTTTCTCTGATTGGTCATTAAATTGCATGCATTGTCTGGCAATATTTGTATTAATCTTTGTATTTTTTCCTATATTTGCAAAACTTATTTTTTAATATTTCTCATCATTTGCTTTCAGATGCTCTCGTCAGGGGTCACCACAGCAGACCAACAGTCTCCATCTTCCTGTCATATAACGGAGCTGGTCCCACTACCGTCTTGTAGACCTTCCCTTTCACTCTTACTGGTACCTGTCTATCACAAATCACCCCTGACACTCTTCTCCACCCATTCCACACTGACTGCAATCTCTTCTTTACCTCTTTTCCTCACTCCCTGTTACTCTATACTGTTGACCCCAAGTATTTAAACTCATCCACCTTCACCAGTTCTACTCCCTGCATCCTCACCATTCCGCTGTCCTCTCTGTCATTCACACGCATGTATTCTGTCTTAGTCCTACTGACCTTCCTTTCTCTCCTTTCTAGAGCATACCTCCACCTTTCCAGGGTCTCCAAAACCTGCTCTCTACTCTCACTACAGATCACAATGTTATCTGCAAACATCATCATCCACGGGGGCTCCTGTCTGATCTAAACAGTCACACTGCCCTTGTATGTATCCTGTACCACTCTTACATACTTCTCTGCCACTTCCGACTTCCTCATACAATACCATAACACCTCTCTAGGCACCCTGTCATATGCATTCTCCAAGTCCACAAAGACACAATGCAACTCCTTCTGACCTTCACTATATTTCTCATCAACACCCTCAGAGCAAACATTGCATCTGTAGTGCTGTTTCCTGGCATGACACCATACTGCTGCTCACTAATCATCACCTTCCTTCTTAACCTAGGTTCCACTACTCTTTCCCGTAAATTCATGCTGTGGCTAATCAGTTTTATCCCTCTGTAATTACTACAGTTCTGCACATCACCCTTAGTCTTAAAAATCGGTACCAGTACACTTCTTCTCCACTCCTCAGGCATCCTCTCGCTTTCCAAGATTATGTTTAATAATCTGGTTAGAAACTCCACTGCCATCTCTCCTAAACACCTCCATGTTTCCACAGGTATGTCATCTGGACCAACAGCCTTTCCAATCTTCATAACTGTCCTTACTTCCTCCTTGCTAATCCGTTGCACTTCCTGATTCACTATCCTCACATCATCTGACCTTCTCTCTCTCTCATTCTCTTCATTCATCAGCCCCTCAAAGTACTCCTTCCATCTGCTCAACACACTCTCCTCGCTTGTGAGTACATTCCCTTCTTTATCCTTTATCACCCTAACCTGCTGCACGTCTTTCCCAGTTTGGTCCCTCTGCCTAGCCAATTGGTACAGGTCCTTTTCTCCCTCTTTAGTGTCCAACCTCTCATACAACTCCCCACATGCCTTATCTTAAGCCTTTGCCACCTCTCTCCTTGCCTAATGCCTCATCTGTTTGTACTCCTGTCTACTGTCTTCATCTCTCCGACTATCCCACTTCTTCTTCGCCAACCTCTTCCTCTGTATGCTCTCCTGTACTTCCTCATTCCTCCACCAGGTTTCCTTGTCCTCCTTCCTCTGACCAGACGTCACACTCAGCACCTTTCTAGCTGTCTTGCTTACCACTTCAGCTGTAGTTGCCCAGTTATCTGGTAAGTCTTCAATGCCACCCAGTGCCTGTCTTAACTCTTCCCTGAATGCCACCTTACAGTCTTCATTTTTCAACTTCCACCATCTGATCCTTGGCTCTATCCTCACTCTCTTCCTCTTCTTGATCTCCAAAGTCATCCTACAGACCACCATCTTATGCTGTCTAAAATCTGTTTTGTTCTCTGCATATCAGATTTGGCAAAAATTTTACACCGGATGCCCTTCCTGATGTGATAACCCTCCCCATTTATCCAGGCTTGATACTGGCATGGAGAGATACACAGCACATTCCCCAGTGGCTGGGTTTATTTTTTTTATTCTTTAATATTTCTAAATAAAATAATATGCATAAGCCATGTTAACACATATTACATAGTATTATGGAAATATTTTGAAAATTGTGAACAATTATGTGTATTTTATGAGTTACTATTGAATTGTGCCGCATTTTTGAGTGATTTTCTGTTTACACAAGAATGCTTCAGTGGAAGAAGGGCTGACACCATTGTGTGTGTCGGTAGGTAGGTGCTGTGTGTAGGTTCTCCATGCGTTTGTACAGGTTTCCTCCGGATAACCCGGTTTCCTCCTGCGGTTCAAAAACATGCAGCGAGGCACATCTCAAAATCACCACTAGTGTGTATACCTGTGGGCACTGCGATGGCATCCTGTCTAGAGTTTATTCTGAATTGTGAGCTAGGCTTTCTGTATAGGCTTGTATAACCCTGTTCTTGATAGGAGGTAGATGGATATGTTGTAACGGTATAGCTTTCAGGTTAATAATCACCAGTAAATAGACCAGCGGTGCCTGTTAACCGTTAGACCTCCCTTTCTTATATCAAGCAAACCAAATAGTTTTCTGAACCCATATTGCAGCACCAACGGATCCTTCAGTATTGTGCAGAGCACTCACCTATCGTCTTGTGTGGTTCTGTTTCCTGGCCTCGGAAGAGGGATTATTGTTTTGTCACCGGCAAAGCTGCAGCTTACCAAAATGTTGGCCAAGAAAACTTTTTTACACTTCCAAACACAGATGGCAGGTATTTAAAACCATGACCAAGATTATGCTAAATGTGAAACATGACGGTAAATATTGAAGAGCACCTCTGATTAATCACATTTTCCATTGTGGTTGTCTGAAGTGAAGGTGTGTTTTGTTATTCTTTATTTGCTTTGGATAAGCTCATTTGATTTTCATTGGTTTATATTGGCAGTGCTCTTACCTTCTTAAACAATTGTACTTTTTTTTTCTGTGAAAATTAGATTCATTTTCATCACAAAACATCTAATACACACAACCAAGAGTAGTCAGCTGCACAGCAAAATTGTGATTCTTTCCAGAATCTGTTTTCCCATTACCGTAGCAACCCTCAAACAGCTTTAGACACCTCAGAAAAGTAAGATGCTAAATTGAACGCAGGCTTTAAACTTCCACAGCTCATGAATGTGAAAGTGAAGGGTGGTCTCTCCTGGCCTTTCCCTTTTACTCAGGCAAACAGATAATCAACAAACGGCACCCTTTAACTTCCAGTCTTTGCCATTGTTTCAAAATGGGTATTTTGTGAATGTTTAGTGATAACAAGAATACAGACTGATAGGGATGGATTCCAGGCTTTTGTGGAGGCCAACAGATTCACTTTCTAGGTAATGCTTTTACTGTGATGAAGGCAATTTCAATACATCACAGCATCTGATTTTAAAAGGACAAACAAAGCAATGTCAAGCTGGGTGCAAAAGTCTTTCCCAGCAAACTCCAAAAATACAGGTCCATGCTTTTAAATGACCTGGTTTTCAGATAAACATGGAATAATGTAGTATGAGGTTATACAACAAGGAATGTCATGTGACAAATGCCTCTTGCAGTTTGCATAGTTGTTAAGACAGCCTTCACACTGTGCTGTAATGGCATGTTTACTATGAAGGAATTATGACAAAGTTACATCAATGATTTTTTTACCTAACTAAATCTGGATTTTATCATGAAATCATCAGGTGGTGCAAACACATAATTTACTCTGTATATAAACACAGAATTAATGTCATGGTTGTATTCAATCTCAGTGCAAGGCTGGACACAATAGTGTCCAGCAAAGTGTGTTTTCTTAATTAAGTCACCCAGCAGTAATGCTCTTGCTTGGCCATATTTGGCTTTGAATAATACAGACACACAATCATTGCCAGAAGAACACGCATGCAAATTCTGTATAAGTGTGGCGAAGCCTTATATGTTTAGGAAATCACATTTTTATAGGTGCTGTAACAAAATGAACAACAGATTGCTTCAGAGACAAATGTGCAGGATAACTTTTACCCTGATCAGATAGCTTAATTGTGTTAACAAAGCAGGAATGGATGATGTCTGTCTTTTTAAGATCCTGGATTAATCAGTTCAATATAGTTTTTTTCTGTAGTATGTTATACCATAAACAAACAAACAAACAAAAAACTTATCTCGTTGGCACCCCGTACAGGGTGTCTCCTGCTTCGTGCCCTAAGGCTGCTTGGGATAGGCTTCAGGCCTGCCCCTGACGCTGAATAGGATTAAGTGGTTTAGAAAATGGATGGATGGAATATTAGCTCTTAGTAAACAGTAACACACTCCCAGTCACAGTGTGGGAATCAAAGCCATAATGCAAAATATAGACATTCTGCCCTATTATCCACATTTAATATAAGCTTCAATTTTCACATACTCAGCACAGTTTGGGATGACACGTGAGGGGTTTGACAGTTCAACATCCTCAGTACTAACGCTAGGTTCGGGTGGGGCCTAGAGCAATCTTACATTTTTAACTGAAAACAAAATCCACAGGCTGTGTGACTGATGCCAACATTTGTTGCGATAAATAATTCTGGTGCCATAAAAGCAATGTACATCCTGTTAAAACCTAAGCAGATAAGTAATGCAATGCAACAGGAAAATGATTGTGTCACATGGTGCTTTGACAGAGTCAAGTCACTACTGTTTCTTAAGTCCAGACAACTACGTCTGTAGTTTATCCACCGATACAGATTACATATTTTGAGTGACATTCTGAGCTACTCTTATAAAACTGTGATACCATCCAAGGTTGTAACGATACATTTTGTAAATCATCCTGACTAGTTTTCTGGAAGACGACGTCTTCAGAAGTCCTTCAAGCTAGCAACAACACAGATTATAAGAAACAAGGGGTTGGCGGAGGATAGCCTACAACAGAATGTTTCACATTAAACTGCAGGACACCTATTGAATCAAAGAATCTGAATTTTGGTCTATTTATCCAAACCTCCTGCAAATCAATTAAGTATGCTGTCATTTAAGATGAGAGTTTCCTATTGCTCTCTAAAACCTCTTAGTAATCTATCAAATATTTAAAACAACCATGCTTAATTATGATGCATTTGAGAACATTCTTATTATATGCCTCATATGCATTATTTATATTTTATTAATATTTGACCTTAGACAAAGCTCCGCATGTCCAGATATAGTTTATTTTCAACATTACAAGTGCAGGTAATATCTTCATATTTTTGATATGTATACAGTTATTGTAATATTTTTTACCAGTTCTCTAGCATGTAAGACTGACATTTTTGGATTAGACTGGATAATATAAGTATCTACGTATTTCCATGGTAATGTTTCAATTCAGAATATGTTATTGCCATACCTATATCAAAAATAATTTTAAAAAGACAGGAAAAGTGGAGGTTTTTTTTTTTGGCATTTTGTCTAATTTTAATTGCAAAAAAAAAAAAGACCAAAAAATTATTTGTTGAAATCCATTAACATTTCACCTTTCAATTTGTTGACAAACAACACTCTAATGGGGAAAAAGAAATTTTAATGTTTTGCTGACAAGGTGATTGCGATTTTCATTTGTAGAAAAAGATTTGTGTGACCAAACATATGAGAAATTCTTGTTAGGGTTAGACTCTGGGACAGAGGACAGCCGGTAACTATTCTCATGAGTGTGAAGTGCTTGTTAATTACACTTTGCAAAATGGTCACGGAGTTAAAACAGTTTACAAATGTTAATACTGCTTCCACTTACTAAGACAATGCAACAATTATTAAAAGTGTATGGTGCCCTCTAGAGTTCAGATGTGTGCATCCCTGGGAAATATATCAACTCCTGCAATATGGGTGGGTTATTATTGCTTTTTTTCTTCTTTTTTTTTGGTGGGGGAGTGGGGGGCACAATAATGCTTAGTGGTCCTGAAAAGCAATCTGTAAGGGCTTCCATGCAGCTGGGGGCAGTTTCCTCAGAAAATCTCATAGCTATCATCAAACCTTCCAAAATCTCGACGCTAAGCCAGTCTGACGCATTTAAGGTCTTAAAAGTTTCACATCATTAAGGATGTGACACAGATAAATCCAGATCTAAAGACCATTTTTGAACTCCTGAAATGTGTCCAAGTCACACACATGTGCTTATTTTATCTCTTAAGATCGAGGCATCGTATTAGGAAGTCCAGGAAGCCGTGGCATAAGTAGTTTAGCATGACGGTGGCAAAACGCAGCTGGGATGAAAAGTGCCCTGGCCTCTGTTCCTCTGCTCAGCCTTTTCCACCCTCTGGCCCATCAGAAAAACCACACATCACAAATCTTCCAGCCTGACAAAAAAAAAAAAAAGACTTCCAGTCTGGTGATTCAAAAGTCTGGCCTAAAACCTCAGAATAACGTCCTTTAATTCTGTATGATGAACAGGAGAGGCAGGAAGATGAGAAAACTCACTGCACTCACACTGACTATCCCAGCTGTGTATCCTGCAATGTTTACATATGATGTGCCACCGTTTGCTTGGGTTTAAGCTGGAAACATTGGCCCTGCCACCCCTTCGTTCTGAGAAGCTTCGAGTAGTCAAGTTTTTCTGTGTGAAAGGTCATGGAGATGGACGGTGGGGGGAGACTGGGATGGGGGCAGGGGGTGGTAATGTGGACAGAGGCACTTTTAGCCTGAAACTTCCTTTCATCAGGATTTGCGACAATTGTGCTCTTCTGAGTGATGAAACCACTTCCTGTGGGAAAAGGAGAAGGCCTTTTCCTTTCCACCCGCCGCCTGACTCCCCCGTCTTCCAAAAATTAAGCTGAATGGCTTCCCTGTCTGCTTTCCTCTCATCCCACCACTTTTACTACCCTCCCCAGAAACACTACTATTAATGAACATGCTATTAATTAACTACTGTTAATTATGAGTAAGAACAGAGTGACACACTTGACAATTCTTCCTGTGTGCCATTCAGAAAAAAGTGAAAACTGCAAGTGGTTATCTGGTTGTTTATTTAGTCTCGGGCCACGTAAGAGACATTAAACAAGTCAGTCTCATTCCGTGATCCTGCTATTGGCTTGAGAAATCAGGCAGTTATTTCTCCACAGTCGACTGGACATTACATGCTCAAATTGTTACCAATAAACCTAATCAAAAGTAAACAAATGACCCTTTAGGCCATTTTGTAGCTTGTTTTCAAAGAATACATTAAATAGGTCCACATAGCACAAGCTGAATGTCTCCAGAGAATTGGGCTCGATATAATAGGCGCCCTCTGCTGGTGATTTTCTAATTATGCAATGCTCTCCAGTGCCTACAAAGCGTTCCACCATACTCTGTCAAACATTTTCGTTCTCAATTAATTTGATTTTGATTACATTTTAAGGATTTTATTTTTACGGTTCATATTACATGGTTATTCTTTTTTAATCTCTGGAGAAATAAATGTTTTAGTCAATAACTGAAATGCCTTATTGTCATAGCCCTTTGTATAGCTAGATATATATGGTTAGATGGATTAGTGGTGCCTCTTGTGAGGTCAGCCGTAGTTCACTGTGCCACAGACTGCTACATTTAAGGGCAAATTCATGTAGTAATGTGACTGGATAACTCTGAAGGTTTCAAAATTAAGCTCTACCCAGCCGAATGAATGATACTGTTGTGTTTACATTTGCAGTGTGACTCTCTGCCGACCATGAATGGTTGATCCTTTCCAAAAAGCTTATTTCTGTAGCAAACTCCTGTACGACCTTACTTTTACCTTCATGATTGTGTTGTTATTATTTTATGCTGTATAAATATTGAATGTATTTAATTTGTTAGGCATGCTGACTTGAAGTGTAAAATGCAGTGCTTTTTAAGTGAAAAATGCTTAACTGTCACGACGAGGACATAAACTGATCAACACTGTAAAATATTCAGGTGACAGCATATGGGTGACATATCACTGACAGCGTGTCCTTAATTTAAGAAGGATACATAAAAATATTGTCAAGATTCTTAAGGAGCAAATATGTGTCTGGCATGGAATATCTACATGACATGTGAGAGAATTAGAGTAAAGCAATGAGGCATCTATGTTAAGTCACTCATGTTTTTGTGATCCAAGCATGAGAAGAGCCCAGAAGACTCTGCTGTGCTGTGTGGTAAAAGAACTAGACTTGCAACAGTATGGCTGTACATTGAAATATGGGGGGGGGGGCAACTTCTGTTGTACCATTAGAATGAGAATGTGCATTGTGTAAGGATCCCATGTGCCTAACCAACTTTTCAAATCAGCATATAAATATTATATGTCATAACTTTATAACCTAGAAATTCCATGAATACTCGTGTTTTTTCACCATGGATTTGCCCCATCACTAGGAATTGATCTTGGACCATGAGAAAGTTAATTGGAACAGGATGACTATGATTCAGCGCAAGCCACTGGAGACGAACAGCACCTTAATGCTTCACATCCTGCTGCCAATTGCTTACATTGTACAGGGAGCTTTCGATGAGGCTAAGAGGGCTGACAAAAAAAATAAAAATCACAACAGATAATACGCAGTCTGATGTGGACAACCGAAAGCCTGTCAGGCGCGTTTGTCCTAAAGAGGGTCCTACAGTATTTCTCACCAATGTCTGCAATAAGAGTAACTGCTGAGCTTTGTGAAAAAAAGCTGGACAGACACCCCAGCTACACACAGCTCCACCACCGCCTCCTTTCTCCATGAGTGTGCATGTGCTTGCAGATAATGGGAGCTGCTCTTGCAGCCCTGCGCCACGCAGAGGTTAACTCCGCTGGTCAGTGGTACGTTCGCCGACGGCACTGCAGCGGTACTCCGCCCTGCCAAGCCTGGCTTCTTAATTCATTGATGGATCGAGAATGCTGGAGAAGAAAAGCAGCATTTTAACCCAATGTGCAAATATTTCCGTGGCTTTCTCCCCTCCCTGTTGATTGATGCTGATTCACCGTCGGTTTGAACAGAGCTTTTAAATACACTTCAGTTCCTTCACGTCACCTCCTGGATTAGATCACAGGCCATAATTTGTCATTGGGTGAGGTTTCGGAGAAATGCTACGGCGAGGAAGTCATGCTTCACTTACTCACTAGTTGTCCCATAAGGCTGCATTGTAGGAACTCACAAAATATGATTCTCCTGACAGGGAGGCAGCATACCTGGAGAGCTAGGAGTTAAATATTCACTACACAGCACTAGCTCATAGCTCCAGGAGGGCACCTACAGGCTTTATAGAAACCTGCAGTAGTGTCCATTAATATAGATTCCTCAACAGATTCAATAGATTTAAATGCGGCACATACTCTTAAAAAGACCACTGCTGAATATTTTGTACAACCCTTACTGATAGCAATAGAGAAACATTATACTGTATGTTGGTACGTACGGTTTAATGCGTTAAAAAATAATATTTGCATTGTAATCTCACCTAACAAAACAAAAAATCACATAGCGAAATCTTGTGTGTTGTGTGACACAGCTCTCTATCGTAGACTCTTTAAAAAAATCATTGGTTCAGAATTTAAACATGAATATGCCTAATGTCCTTAAAGGCTCTTTAAAAGCTTCACATTTTTCCTTTAATGGAAAGAAAATGGACAGAAGTGTGATTTTTCAGGCAAGGGTCATGCAGCATTCTCTGTAGGATGAAGTCAGACGCCGAATGAGCAAAATGACCCGCAGTGGTTTAGAATGACCGACTGAACAACTTCTACCATGCTGTTTATTGTGCTAATTTTTATTTTAGCAGAAAAAGTACAAGGAATGTCAATGAAACATCTGCTGTTCAAAAACTTGTCATCCCCCCTCCCATTGCCTTCCTGTTATTCTTAGTCTTCATTTAAGCGAAAGCAGAGTTTTTCCGCTCATGCGGTGTTCCATGATGGACCCACGGCACATTGAGTCTGCCGTGACTCTACCATAATAACTGATGCGCTGCACGAGTGTGCACAATGAGGCATGGATAACTAAACAGATTCAGCTGCAGATATTAACAGCTAGTTTCATTTCCAGGAAGACTTCAGGGGGCAGATTGGTTAATCCCATGCTCCCCCCGAGGGAGAGGAGCACACCTTTGTCTCCCGACCCCCGCCCCCACCAGACCTGCAGCTGCAAGCTTGGTAGACGCGTTTGCATTCGCTCAACATGAGAAGAGCGAGAGTTCAATCTACTGTAGTCCACTGCCACGTTATGAGTCTGCCATACAGATGTTTGCGCTTCTCAGGAAGAGTGTGGTGGCTGGGGGTAGGCCAGGTACTCTACACGCAAATCAGACGCTGTCATTGCATCCAGTGTCTGCCCTCGCTCTTGTGTTTACCCGCCAAGGTGTTGAGGCCTACTATTTGGAGAGGCTTGACCCTAAAAAAAAAACTGCAGATGTGTTATGTGAACTGTAACAGCAATGATGTATTACAAGCCAAAAAATGTTGAATGCTGGAAACTGATGCCTTACTGTCAATTCATAAATGAGACTGAAAGAATGTAGCTTTTTGTTTTTTTTGTCGTTTATTTAGGATTTCTCATTATGTGTGAAGAATGTTTTAATATAGGAATACATATAGAGCTAATTTGTTTCATTCATTTGTGGACTGTTCGCTATTCCGTGAAAAGAATTCTGTTTGGGCAAAGAGATCTATTGCAGTCTGCCCATATTGGAGGCTTTGTGGACCATATGTGGCAAACAGGATGTGATTTTCTCCCAAAAATCTGTCACTCTCAAGCCGCTAACTCCATTCAAGTGAAACAACAACTCTCATATTATTATTGAATATAGTCATTTCCTTCTTTAACAATCAATTCTTCAATTAATCCATCAGTCAATCCATTGATTGCTCCATTCATACTTCTGAAGTCCAGGGTGCATGAGAAGATTTTCTTCAATTCAAACTGAGGTTGATTTGCGGCCATAGATATCCCACTTGTTCCACGCTGGAGGGACTGAACCAAATGTGTTTGTCATTGGATGTGGGACGTTTTATTTGACATCACGCAAAACAAAGTCAAACCAGACAAAGCATCAAACTGAAACGGGAATCCAGCAATTAATGGGCTGTTATCCAGACCATTTAGCAAAATCATTAAAAAAGGTCTGGTTTTCTGGAATTTAATTGTACAACAAAATTTCAGTAGGGGTTAAGTTTCACTTTTCTCTGGAAGCACCTTCTCTCAGGCAGGAGGCTAATGTGTTACTCATTCATCTGTTTCTGAAACTCAAGGTACAGTAGGTACTTTAAATGATGCTGTATCCATGGTACTTGGTCTATGTCAAAGCTTACCCCGACATTTTCAGTACTGTATGCATAAACAATCGCAGTACCGATTCCCAAAAGCTTGGATCATTCCTGAGTGAAGCTACGTATGTCGAGTGGACCTGATTTAGTTCTCTCATGCAATGTCTGTGAGGACCATCTGTGTTTGGTGTCAGGCAGTCGGAACTCATAGAAAACAGGGCGTGAGTTCACACACCATCGTGTGCTCTAGCACCCCCCCCCCATGACAAAGCTTCCAAGAACTTGGAAAGAAAGTCCTGGTTGGGGGGGTCGGATACAGGACTGTCGGGGGCACCCCCCCCCCCCCCACCCAAGTAAACATTT
>JAACJT020000033.1:3485040-3497846 GCA_009936485.2 Gymnarchus niloticus | reverse complement strand
GTGTGTGTGTGTGTGTGTGTGTGTGTGTGTGTGTGTGTGTGTGTGTGTGTGTGTGTGTGTGTGTGTGTTTTTTTTAATCAAAACAACTGTTACATGAAAGACAATTTATGTTTAAATGCCTTTTTAAATTCGTTGTAGATAATTTAAGGTCATCCTAAACCAGGTTTGGAAGGCCCTGAGTAAAAGGTCTTGTCCAGCACCTTTGTGCTCCACACAATTGCTGCCCGGTGTTCACTGGACGTTTCTCAGTATTTATGGCGGTGCTTTGAAATTAGCCAATTATAGCAGTCAGACTCAGAAAGGTTAAACCTCCTGCTGTGTGTGGGGGAACGGAGGGAGGGGGCGGCTGGGGGAATATTAATGGGCAAGCTAATAGGTGTATTTCGTTGGTAGGGAGAGGTGGCAGGACAAACTGAGACAAAGGCATAGCTGCATTCCTTGAAGAACAAGCCACATAAACACTGGGAAGGAGAGAGAGAGCAAAGCGTAAGCAGGATAGATCTCTGCGCCCCTGCCTCCAGGAAGACGAGAGCTGGTATGGCGCAAGTCGATGATATTCACGCAATTTTTTTAAATATAAAACTTATTTCAATTTTGTCATGAAAAAAAGTATTTCAAGCAACTTTTCTCGGCTGTTTTGACAACATCAGTGATTCATCATTGAAACGCCACTTTAAATTGTTTCTTTATATAAAGGTAGAACAGAAGTGTTTCATTCTGCTTTATGGTCAGAAGTTTGCAATGCCTACGCATCCCGCTGCTCAACTCAAAGGGAGGTGAGAATCTAGCAGGTGACCATCAATTGAAAAACGTGTCTCTCCTGGTTATTATTGCATTTAAACATGATGACCGTGTAGCCAGCATGTACACCCGCTTCCTTCCCATTGTACTCGTGCACACATACACGCGTTTGTATTTCTAACCTTCCATTCATTTCTTTGGGCCTAACCCTAAATCTTAACTATATATGACAACCCTAACCCTTACCCAGCCATAATCTTAA
This sequence comes from Gymnarchus niloticus, assembly GCA_009936485.2. Classification (NCBI taxonomy): domain Eukaryota; kingdom Metazoa; phylum Chordata; class Actinopteri; order Osteoglossiformes; family Gymnarchidae; genus Gymnarchus; species Gymnarchus niloticus. The sequence goes on along the minus strand of JAACJT020000033.1, from coordinate 3,496,843 downwards.
CCATAAGTAACTAACAAAAGACAAGACTTTTGGCTCTTTCGCATTTTTGATTACATTCACAGATCGTGTGGGGACACGACAAATGTCCTTATGAGGTAAAATGTAACAAGTTTTCATTCCTCCAGGGGATATTGTGTCCTCACAATGAGACAATTACATGTACATACACACGTTCTAAAAACATGCTATTGAGTTTTGGGCACCTAAAATGCATGTAGAACACGTGTGCGTGTTCTACTGTCTTCATCCAGTGTTGACTCTGCCTCAGAAAAACTGTGCTCCCAGACTGTCCCAGGAAAAAGAACTAACACACAGAAAAGACACAACCCTACCGCCTTTCAAAGAGCAGCGTACATTGTTATCGAGCTCCTCCTTTCTGTACTTATAGTCATTTGACGCTACAACTATTTAAGCCATACGGGAAATACATTTAAATCTACAGACACCGAATCTATCTAAAAAAAAATCAGGCAAACTCGAAAACAAAATAAACAGCTTAAGAATGATTCTAGCAGCAAAACATCTTCCACACCTTACCGATGATACATCTAAAGTTTCAAAAATGTAATAAAACCCAGACTGCTATTCCAACCTAAAGCTTACCTAAATGCTGATTGCTATTTATAATTGTAGAAAAGAAGCGTGTAAAATGCTCAGCTGTTTCTTCTGTGCCAGCAGTAAAACAGTAACAACTCCTGTTATACGACAACTTGAGTATTAACAATAACATGTAACCTATACTCAGTGTAATGAGAAGAGCCATGAGTATGGGTGGGATGGTGGCCTCCGGGGTTGTCGGTTTGAGTCCCACCACCACCTCTGTGTGTGTCAAGGTTTGTATGCTCTCCATATACAGAATGTAGGTCTGCTCCTCCACTCCAAAAACATACTATTCAGTTTTGTGAATCTAAAATGCATATACGTAAAATGTTGATGCATGCACAAGTGTGTGTGTGTGTGTGTGTGTGTGCCCTGCGATGAACTGAAACCTTTTCCAGGGTGTCTCTACCTTGCATCCTGTTGGCCCTGTTTGCACTCTAATAGAGACAGGCATATCATGTCATCCTGCTCTCCAGTGACCGATTTAATGTCCTTACAGCAGCTTTTCGTGTCTTTGCCGCCCAAGAGCCTCGTTAGCAAATCCTTGACATTTACAGTGGAAAAGTAGAAGAGGTGAATACTTCATTTGACTCTTGGGCAATATGTGCATAAAACAAAACATATAATGCCCCAGAGAGGGTAAATGTGTTCCAGTTGCTTGGACTTAGTTGCCCCCTAATTTTTTGAAACAGCCTCATTATTTTGATACCAAGCCGAAAATGACTAGTAAAAAGGAAGGTACATGTCTTGTTAAATTCCTTACAACTTAAGCAATGCTTTCATCTCCTCTAAAGCTTTAAGGGTTTAAATTTTGTGTAACATTTATTCTTTTCTGACGGTTTTCCAATGTAGCAAGTTTACTTATTTATTTTCTGTATTTTATGTCTACATGTCTATGAACTACCGCAATGGCTCAGACAAGAGACTGTGATACGTAGGAGCTCCACAATTTTTTTTTTTTCCAGAAAAAAAAATGTATGTTGTAGTAATTTTTAAATGGTTTTCAGGCGGACAGTTTAGACTAGATCTCGGAGGTTGACATGGAATGTTACACAAAGTCCCTTTGAAGTTTCGACTTGGTAAGAAGACATTGAGGAACAGAACAGTCATGGCCCTTGAGCCTTCCACAAAGCTTTACGCGTTGAAGGTCGTAATAATCAGTCTTTCATTTCTACGTCAGCTATATTAGCTGTTCTCTGTGCAAAAAATGCTCTAAAAATGCTGCTGATTGTACCTATTAATGTGTACATGCTGTAGAGTATTTTACAGCTGAGTGAAGTCTGACAAGTTAAAAATTATGAAGCATTTCAACCACGATCATAGGGAGTTTAAATCTGTCAAGTAGATTGATCGCCACACTGATGCTAGGCAAGATACATTTTCATGAATGTTTATGCTTCAAAGTCTTGATATGGTTAAAGAAAAATGAACTACAAGGAAAGGAAGAAAGAAAGAAAGAAAGAAAGAAAAAAAAAGATTCATGCTGTTGACCTGTCTGAGAACCATTATGAAAATATGTACAATTTTGCCAGGTGTTTAAAACTGAATTTTCTGTTATCTTATGCCTCATGCCACAAGGAGAAGCTGTTATATTAATTGTTTGCAACAGGAGCTGGAAACACATCTCTCAAAGATCTGTAAAATCTGCAAGCGAGGTAGACCGCTTACTGAGAAATACCAAAGCTATGAGTTTGAAAAATGAGTGAATATCTAGAAAACGTTAAGAAATATACTCAATTTGGTTTCTTTTTTCTATGACTTGTTTTGGTTATCTACCAAATCTTCCAATTTAAACCTGCAAGTTTCCATTTACTACTTAAACTTTGCAAAGTTTTCTTATTATCATTTTCAGGAGTAGTCAAATACTAAAGTAAAACTGTACCAGAATAGAAAATTCTATAGATTTTGATTTCACATTTATACAGATGATCTCTGAGTACTTAGGTAGATCATGTGGTAAAAATACTGACAGGGCCTCCATGACAATCAGTCAAAACATCACAATATGTGTCCTCATGCTTCCTTGCTGGCATGCACGCAGATGATCTAAGCACCCATTAGAGGAGCATCATACTGCTCAGTGATTCAGAACAGATAGCCGAGGTCCCTCCTCAGTCTCCCTGTGGATCAGTTAAATCGTTCCATTACTGAAAGGCTTCAGGTCCCAATCAGATAAAGATTGCACCCAGTATTCAGCATGAAGGAGCAACATTTAGCCTTTTAAACCATACAACAGGACCCTCCCTTCCAAAGTAATGGAGAGATTTAAAGAGGTGAAGGAAACAACTCCAAAGCAATTTGCAAAAAAATAAAATTATAATCAAAAACAGAAGGAGACTAAAGCACTCTTCCGTTATATATTAAAATGCCTGTGTACGGGTGATTTAATCTTGTTTACCCTGCAAATATGCCAACATTACATTATAAAGGCATTTTAATATGTAACGGAATGGTGCCTTGGTCGATTTTTTATTTGTAAGTTAGTCCAACCAAAGAGCAGCTTCTATCCTTAATTTGTGTACCCGGGGTCCAGTCTTCCTCTCTTTTTAGTGAAACTGTACTCTTTTTTCCACTGAAATTCTTCTCAGCTTCTCAGATCACTGTCTGAAATCGAGCACTGCCTCATCACACCACTCCCACTTCCTCCTTCTGGTTATGATGTGCATTGAGTGGACCATTTCACTTTTCACCTTGACTCCATCATGAGGAAACCATGCCGATTCTTTTCTGTGACTGCTTATCCAGTTCTGAGTCAGGGAACCTGGAGGTACTGGGATTGAGGCAGCTGATGGGGACGCCCTGGGATAAAAGATGACCACAGGAAACGAGTGGCACACCAAACCATGTTGGATTTAAGAGGCAGCCAAGGAATCTGGAGGGAACACACGTGGACACGAGCATAATATATCTGCAAGCACCACACACAGAACTGGGGGCAGGACTCAAACCAGCAACCCCAGACATTGAATCCACAGCACTTCCCACTGAATCATTTGCTCACTGCTTCTCCGTCATTCTTGATGACTTTTCTTCATTTGGGCTTGGGCACTCTGATGGAATTCGGAGTATCAGTGCGAAAATGCACAATGCTTTTGGTCATTTGGTCATTTCCCTTTGATGCCTAAGAGTGCCCTCTAAATATCAGTATGCAAAAAGAGCTTTTCTACATTACATGGCCTTGCAATATTGTGATATCTCCAACATTCATTGTTGAATCAGTTAAAAATTTACTCTAGAATACTGAAAATTAGTCCTAGTTAGGACAAATGAGGCTTCAAAAACTCATGGTGGTGGAATATTCCGGATTGACCAATCAATGCTGGTGCTAAATAAGGCTTCAAATGTCGTGGTGGGCAAGAGTATCCTGAACTACCAATAAATGCTGGCACACGAGTTTTGAAGCTTCATTTGTCCCATCACTGCTGAAAGTTAATTGAGTGTTATATAAGGTTATGAATGGTGATAGTGACATGCAAGGGCAGGCTGAAGAGATTGAAATCATTGATGGTCCTGGTGAGGTATTGTTCTGATGATGATTCATAGACGGTTCATGCATCATCAGATGAGAACAACATAGCTACACAAACTCCCTTATGAGGGAGGATACGGAAATCTAAAGTTGAAAATACCCAGTGATCTATGCCACCACTCCAAAGCCAAGGCAGCTCCCTGTGCCATCAACGTTTTACCAAAGCTTACAAGATTTGTGGCCGCTTGAATCCATGACATATGTTTAGCATTTGAGCTCTTTCACCTTGGAGCTAAGGAGAAGATTCGATGGGCTATACCAACTGGGTAGAGGGGCAGGTGACACAAGAGAATAGGATGCAAGTTTTGTCTGTTCAAGTCAAGTAAAGTTTTATTGTCACGTGTTCCAGGGAGCACAGTGAAAATCTTTTGCCGGAGCTGCAGGGGAAGGGATAGTGCATGGGGGGCTAAAAACATAGTACAGATTTACAATAAAATCAAGAAATACAATGCAAACACAGACAGCGGGTAATGGGAGGTTACAGTGCATGTTGATTTTGGTCTGAATTTACAAATTAAACAGAGGAGCAACCGGAGGACTCCGCAGTATGAAAAGTGAGCAGGTGTTTCGGATTACCAAGTATGAGAAAGACAAGGTCAGGCAGGTCGAGGAAGATGAGTCAGATAATCGGAATGGCTTGTATTGGTTATTTCTGAATTTTCATATATATTAGGGTGCTCTACTCTTGTTTTAACACTAACACGGATCAGAGCTTCACCCGTGTATACGTCAAGTGTCTGAGTACCTTGGGATCATCACTGAGTATTGAGTGAGTCTTCTTTTCTAACCCCATCCAGATTGCAATTTTTTTGTTTTCTTTGTCCAGGCAAATCAAAAAATTGAACTCTGCTAAGTTGCAATTACCCCAAGTCATGAGCCATTTTTCACTGAGCTGTCTAAGCTGATTTCAGATAATACATTCGCATAATCACAATTCTATACCAGGCTGATGTGAAAGGTGTGAGTTGACTGCAGGTAGAAATGTATCAGATAAACAGGTGGGGATCCTGTTGATGAAGAACAATCCTGGCCCTCGCCATGCTACAAAGATCACAGTGAGTGCCATGTGTATTTCTGTGGCCGTCAGTTTGGGTCTACAATGCATTTCTGCACTTTGAGTCTCTGACTTCCTGCCAGCTTCAATTAGCGTCATCAATTAGTAGATCTAGGGTAATATTCTGCCCTGTTGGGATTCAGGGGATTGTGCAACAGCCTCGTTATGGTCAGCTTTAATTTACTTTGATTGTGGTTACTTATTGGCTCTTTTTTAACTGAATGTATTTATTTATTATTGTGGTTATGTATTTATTAGCTTATTAAATCAGTATAGATCAATGTTATATGTGAGCAGTGTCTGTCAATGCAGCTAAGTTCAAGACAAACTTCCTGTAGAGATAATTCTATCTTCTCTTGACTTGAGTGTGACACCAAAGATTCCTTTTCATCTGCATCTAAAGGACAAATCTGAACACTAATCAATTTTTCAATTTGCTCACACACTGGTCATTTGATAGAAGCTGGATTATGGTTATTCTTTCTGTGCTCCATAATTCCCGATGGGGCTTTGTGTCACAGTTTCCTCCTTCCTCCTCCAAGGGGAGCCTCAGCTGGCCCCTACCACGCCTACTTATACCCTGGCCTACCTCTTCACCCCTGCTCCGTCACTGAGTTCCTCCTCCCCTGTCTAGGTTCTGCCCTTCATCTCTCGCTCTGTCTCTCCGACTCTGGTGTGCTGCCCTTCGGATGCCCCGTACCCGCCCCGGCATTCTGACTCCGACGTGCTGCCCTTTGGATGCCCCTGCGTCTGTCTTCGGCCTTCTGACCAGAGATTCTGTTCCGTGGATGCCCTGCGACTGCCCAAGTTCTAGACCTCAGTGTTTGACCTCTGACATAGAGTGTGAACACCTCAATTAACCCCTCTGCTCCTATCTCAACCAGTGTGACCAGCCTCTTCCTCTCCTCACTCAGGCCTTACTCTTGACCCAGTCCTGACACTTTGTAGCTGATCACCGGCCTTTTCATCAACTTCCTGTTAACCTCTCTTTGGCTTCCTCTTGAGTTAGCCTGCTCCATGTTGCCTCACTTTAACCTTATAGTGTTTTTTCCTAAATCAAAACCTCCAATGGACAAGTTACTTTTTGATACTCCATTGACCAAATGGCTGCAGACACTGACACTTCACCCATGGATCCTGTGACTGTGCCCCTATCCAAAAAGACCAGGTCCAGAGGCTATGTAATAAGAGTGGTAAGCTTTACTCAGCATTCAGTCTCGGTATGTGTTATTGGCCATCCTGTGTTCCTCGTGCATAGCTCACGCGAACCTTTCAGTCCATCGGTCAGATTTTGGGTTCTAGTTTCCTGTTTTTAATCAGTTGGAATGTGTCTCTCGGACCCAGGTTCACGGGAGTCTCGTCTCACAGCTGGGTCCCATGTCTCCCTGTTTTTAATCTGCTGAAGTGTGTCTCCAAGTTCCCATTTCACTGGTCCGTTGCAGGGCACACACACCATGAACCTTTTAGAGATGCCAGTTAGCCTAACTATGTGCCATTACTCTAGTTTTAATTTCCAGACATTAGATTTTAACCAGCTTGACTTTTTCAAGGCTGTAAGTCCTGTCTCTCTTCTCTGTTACTGCTCGGCTGGCCTGTTTTTTTTTTTACACATGCAGAATGTTACACGCGTGCTTCAGAAATGACAAGTTACAAAGTTTGTTGGTCGAGACTAACTTGAGACTTGAGCTTGCCACCATCTGCACAGTGTTTCAAGGACTCTTTCGCCCTACTACAGGCAAATGTATGTACACACAACACGCCAGGGTATGTCCGTCTGCCAAGCCATATCAAACTAATCATTCTCGACTTTTTGCAATTCTGTTATTATAATGGAATGTTATCTGTAGACAGACTCATTTAGACACATGTTCTGAATGTTGTTTTGGAATGATGTTACAAAAGCAGAGTCTTTTGTCTTCATCCAGTAAACGTGTCAGGAGGAATTTACTGTAGCATGGTTTATCTTCAAACGTGATGAAAACCTGGAAGAGTATCATCTGTGATTTGTCCAGGGTTTGTCTCCAGAGAGCTGAGTTCAAAAAGGGACGTGTCATTTGTAATTTATCTACTGTACAGTTTCTGTTGCATTTCGTACCACCTGGTAAATTACCTACTCATCCCCAAGATTATACATTCTTTCATTAATTTGTTGTTAATACCAACCATCTGTTTTTGTTTTAATGACAACAAAGACAAATGATTGCTAGTGATATCAATGTATGAATCGTGCTGCGCTCACATCACTAGATAGACTGCATGTGAAAATATCCCAACGGTCATTCGAAAAAAAAAAACTGAGCCTTGGAAGTGCATAAGGCTGTAAGTGCCAGAGCCACGGTACATGTGACCCAGGTGTTTCTGAAAGATTGGCAGCTGTAGTCCGTTTTCTCGTAATAAACCTGGCATGTAGGAATGCGAGTCTTGTACCAGGATGGAACAAAAAGCCTCATTAGCTAAACTGTTTCACCCAGTTGTCATGGGGGTCAGTCAGAGAAGAAGCCAGTCAAGATAAGCTAGATGATAAGAAACCCAAATGGTATTTATCAAATCTTAAGTCTCCAAATCTCAAGTTTCACGTTTACCATATTTCTAGGATCAAGTCCCAGACGTGACCATCTTACTTTGATCCCTGATCTCATGATAATTACCTGGAAGATGAGGCAGGTGCTTCAGACAAACGACTTGACTTAATAACATGATGATGTCACTGTTTGAAGTCCATGCTGCCATTCTACATAAAATGATGTCATGGTGAGCAGATGGTGGAATACCAAAAAATATTGTTAGAAAATACTGCCAATGTTATAAATAAGAAACAGATTCTCACCTGGATTTAGGTACGTCTGTCTTCATCTGTAAGGTAACTTAATAGTGAGATAAAAAAGTAGTTTCGGAATATGTTTTGTTTTGCTTTGCTTTAGAAAAAGTTTAATAATTGGATCAACCTAAACCTTTGAGCCAAACAATGTGTGAGAAATACCATCTGCAAGCAATTTTGTCCTTCTTCAAAATATAACTTTGGCTAACATAGATTTTAATTGTTTCAAAGATGCTCTGAATATTATATATATTGACGTTAAGCACTCTGGCTCCAGTAAAATCTTATGTAATAAGTCACCTTATAAAAGAGTTTTATTTTTTTTTATTTAATTTGTACAGTCTAGTAAAATACAAAATTGCCCCTCTAGAAATCATACATTAATGAATTCCAAGTTACTATTTACTGATAACTGCACGTTATTGTATGTTAAATGTAAACATTCATGATGAGCATTCACCTGAGTCAACCTCTGCTTTCTCACAGTCTCTGTTGGAATCCAGCTCCTTCATTTTAAAGGCACCATATTGAAAATAGACTTATAAAGCAGAACTGAGTGGTGAATGATAAGGATCTATAATAAACTACAGCTTTTCCAGAGGAAAGCTGGGTTAATCTCTGTTTTGTTTGCTATTACAATATTGCATGATGGCATTTATGTGCTTAGAATACACCTTAATTCCATGTGGTTTACAACAAATAGAAACAACAGCAGATGAGGGTCTACATGAGCACATAAAATGGATCTGGTATGTGTGGCTGTCATGTGATATGTACCGAGTCATGTGATATATTCTGCTCCCAGCAGGCCTTGGGGCATTTGGCGGGTGCTTCACTTTTACCAGTAAAATGGCATATATTCTCCCAGCTGAGATGGAAACCCAAAAAAGGTCATGCAACTTAATCTTCGGCCAATGTACAAGTCAAGAGGACTTGTGCCCATGTACATTCACAGCAGATAACGTATATAATCAAAGTTGGCTTCAAAGTTTAACATGACCAATCTTGAGAGACCATTTTGGTGGACACTTTAATACTTTTGTGTCAATGAATTCATTTGGATTAGTTCCTAAGCTTTTAGTGCCCCTCGGAATTTAAATTAAAAAATAGTGATAATCACACACTAAAAACACTTAGACATGCATGACAATAACAAAAAGGAATATGGGTTTGTGACCGCTTTTAGTCTATTTGCTGCATGCTTTATTCGGATACAGCTGTGCTCTGCAAACCGGTCATGGGTTAGTTTGGAGCTATGATGCTTTCTTAGTCAACGGGATTCCCCTGTTAGTGTGGATAATTTCGATTCTGTTTGGAGATCTGCTTTCACATATGTTACACGCTGCATTTCATTTTTTGCAAGTGGTGGTCTGTGGCTCATGGGTAAATGAGCGCCTGCCAATGTCCAGAAAGTTACTGGTTTGAATCCTGTTGCCAGCAGAGTGTCTATATCACCTTCAGGACCCTGACCAAGGCCCTTAGCTCATATTGCCTCAGGGGTGCTAGACATTGGCTGAGCCAGGGCTCTCACCTCAAAGTTTCCTTTGGAAAGTGGGATTGGGTGTGTGAAAACTGCTCAGTTTCCCCATGGGGATGAATGTAGTATGACTATTCTATTCTAAAAGGGTCACAAGGGCACAAAGACAATCAGAAATAGGCAATCCTCCTGTAGTTTTTTTTCAATAGATATTAACGGCAGCTAGCATGCAACAAAACCTTCTCTGAAGCTGAGGATTTAAATCGTAATTGTAACTGTGCCACACTGGATTTAACAGACTCTGGCTGCTCTTTCTACCGTCTATATGAAATCTCTGTGGGGAAAAAAATCATATATTTGACATCCTTTCTGAAAGGTACTTCCTCAAATCAAGGGAAGAAAAAAATCTGCACATTTATCTTTAACGTCCAACAGAGAAGGTGTGTTTTATTGTTGCAGTTTGTTGCATACCTATTAAATGTAACTGGTTCGTCGGTGAGATCATTCAGTTTCAGTCTGTGTGGTGGAATATGAAAACGTAGCACCGGTTAGCATACAGAGGCAAGCACGTCGGCTTGTACTCAATCAGAGCTTTGAAGCAGCAATAAAACTGTTCATTTGGCAGGCCAGACGAAGGCTAACACTCATACAGCATATTCCAGACTTATTTATTCATTAAGTAAAAATGAAATTGGCTAGAGTCAGCATTATTATAGTCTTTCCTTATTTCCATTTAGTTCGACAGGACTTTGAGATTAATCAAATAACGAGCAAGAATAATATCCATGAAACGAAGGTCCAAATTTTTACATCCAGTGGAAAATGTTGATTCATTCCAGGTTTCTGTTCCAACTGCTACTTAAAACAGAAAGCCAATATACAGCATGCATCGTCTATGATTGGCCCAGCAGAGAGGGCATTATTAAGGAATTCACTGTATTTGGAGCTGTTATTGAACTTAAATCTCTTAAAGTATATGGACCCATCTCTCATCCGTGTCGTCGGACTAACACCTTATTTTATTTCAGTAGCTAGCTCTTTAGTAAAGCACTTAACCCCTAATTATACACACGGCTGAGTTGTCGGTTTACCTGGTTAGGGGAACGTCCATGTGATTTGGGTTAAAAATGAATTACAGCATTGTTCTTGAAGTCTTAAGTGACTTTCAGTCTTTTCCGAAAACGATGATGGGGCATAATGAGGTCTATTTTCTACTTCTAAATAATCAAGAAAACAAACTATCCAGACCCTGAAAGTTGCTGTCCTGAAACATTTGCCTGAACAGCAATGCTTATGCCATACTTTACTCAAGAATGGGTTATTTTCACAGAGACACCAGACAATTCCACATTATAATATTGTGGCTTCATTGAACCAGGACCTCCCACGTGCACTTGAATGTTTCGATATCATGTGTGCGGATGTGAACCTGGAGCTCCAAACTGGTTCCCATGGGGGTGGAATCCATCTCAGGGTCATGTTCACAAGTGACAGTAAGAGGGAACCTGAGATTGACAGGTGTATCAGTTTGGGGGCTGTAGTTTTAAGGGCAATGAATAAACCCATGGTGACGAAACAGGAGGTAAGTGATTTGGGCTTCTTTTAAGGATGCGACACAGTTTGTATTATAAGAAGCTGCTCCAACCATTTCCTACTGGATGGAGGCCCTGGTGAAGACCTACGAAATGCTGGAGGGATTATATCTCCCAGCCGGAGATACGAAACTTGTGGAGCTCACCCGGAACATTCTGGAGCCCGAGGCCATAGACGGAGAAGTCAGGTTTGACCTGTTCTGCATGCTGCCTCTGTGAACCCAACAAGGAGAAGCAATATGATGATGACAATATTTCTGTAGAAGCTTTACTGTTCAAAACTATAACCTATTGTAACACCTGTAACGTATGAACACACTTCATCTATTTTCTAACTGCTTATCCTAGTCAGGGTCAACTGGAATTTATCCTAGGCAGCACTGGGCACATGAGCTGGGGTACGCCCTGAATGGGATACCATTCCATCAAAGGGTGCACACACACAAAAAACTATTCACTATGGACAATTTAGAGATGTCATTTAGCTTAAGCACATGTCTTTGTACCGTGAGAATAAAACAGAAAATACAAGAACACGTTCCACACACACACACAGAAGAGAGGTGGGATTCAAACTCATTTGAACCCCCCAGTCGTGGAGATGAGAAGCAGTGCTAATCATTGTGCCAACATGCCCCTCTATACGTGCTTCACTTACATGCATATAATAGTATTCTGTAACAGTATATTGTAGGGTCAACATTGTGCCATTTTTGGCAACACAGAGGCGAAT
>JAACJT020000033.1:3463897-3475474 GCA_009936485.2 Gymnarchus niloticus | reverse complement strand
ACATGCATATAATAGTATTCTGTAACAGTATATTGTAGGGTCAACATTGTGCCATTTTTGGCAACACAGAGGCGAATAACACTCAAAAACTGATTCTTTTTAAAATTCAAAATTTTCTACAGGTCTTCAGTTAATCTATTCCTTTACAGAGATGAATGGGCCAGATGAATGCTGAGAGGAAGGATTGTGTTAATGTTTAGCTAGAGGCAACAGGATATGCTGTTTCTGCTGAGAAAGGAAAGGAAAGCCTTCTTTCCCAGAATGCACTGGGGCAGGGCAGAAGAACATCAGTTCGGCTGGGAACAATAACAACTCCACCTTCAAGGAGAAACAGTTTCATGTAACTCCTGACTATGCCTCGTTATGGATGTACATTTTTTTCTCCACAAAATAAATATTGAAGTCTTATTTCCATGGCCATTTTTAGCTGATAAATTACTTGGCAAATATGTAAAATTGTACAAACAGTACTGGTGCACGAAAAAATGCCTTATTTTAAGGAATCTATTGAAATTCCTTAAGCATGGCCCTCAGACGGCTTTACAAATATGTTCATAGGTTGTAACATTCTTTTAAATAGATACATAATCATTAATAATGAATATATTGCAGATCATTGTCACAATCAGCTGTTTGCATGCTGTTGCTGTCCCGCAACAGTACCTCAGTAAGACCTGACTGATGCCCTTTAACCAGGTCATTTAGATTCTGAGAAACACAGGAGCCATTCTGGCTGATGGGAGTTCACCAACATTGCAGTGTTCCCATCTACCTTCACACAGACTGATTCAGAACATGCTCGCCTGTTGTACAGCCAGTACTCTTTAGATACCTTGAATATACATTTCTCATGCAGTTCATTTTCAATAAAATGCAAACACTGTGGCCAAAATCATTAAAAATACGTATCGCTATTTATACAACTATTTCCTCAAGTGGTCAGCAAATGAAATTCAGACATATCCCCCTAATTACCCTCATTTTCCACTGTTTACTCCCACTGTTTATGTTTAGTCCCAGGCTGTTGAGGAAAGGCTCACATGTTGCTTTGTCTCTTTTAGACAGTTTGTTTTCTTGATCGTGAGTGACAGTGCTTAATATGGGGCATGGGACTGATTCTTCAACATCGACAGGTAGAGCAGGTCACAAGACTAAAAATCTGCGTGGTCTATTAATAATAAATACAATCAGATGTTATTTGCTTGATTCAGCAATGCTTTTCTGAGGAAGGACTGCTTAACATTTATGTGATGTTTTCTAAAACTCACATCAGCACGTTCCATTTATTCGGACTCTGTGGATCACCTATGGTCACAGCTCCAGGGTTACGCACTGAATTCCCAGCCTATTCCCGTGTGTGTATAGTTTGCATGTCTTTCCTTTGTTCACCCCTGGTTTTTGCTCACAGTCCAAAAACATGCTGTTAGATGATTTGGCACCGATGCATTGTGGGTGTGTGACCTGTGATGAACTAGCATCTCACTCACTGTGTCCCAAGCCTTGGGCTACCCAGCGTAGGCGCCAGGCTCACCTTGACCCTGTAATAAACAAGTGGTTATTGTGCTATTATGGAATGCAAAATCCTAGAGATATTTTGGATTCTGAATTCATAAAAGCACTATTATTGAGCTCATGCATTTTGTTACATGTTAGCTGTGGCATTTGCTTTGCCTTGAATAAATATCTTCCATCCACCCATTCATCTTCAAACTTCTTATCCTGTGTTAGGGGTACAGAATAATAAATCTTTCGGAACAAAATGAAAGTTAAAGCAACAAAAAAAAAACAAAAAAACCACACACTCATATTCAATGTTTTGAAAAAACCAGGATTCAACTAATACAGAGTTCACTATTCACAGCTCAACAAAACATATGCGAGAAAATATTCTGCATTTGTAGGAAGTTATATTAAATACAAATCATTTCTTATATGTGGATTTTGATGCAACAATGGAAATATACAAGATTGTGGCAGCTGTGTGCATAAAAACTAACAGCAGAGATCAACAAAATCAAAACACAAATCTTAATCACACCTCCACTTCTTCACTTTGTTCTATTCAGATGCTAATTAATAAAGGGCATTGCCTAGCACATGTAACATTTTAATTATTATAAGATATTGGCTGAATATTCTTCTTTAACAGGAGCAATTTAGTGTTTTTTTATTTAAAACGAAGTATTATATTGTTTTTTGCTTTATTATCTATGCATAAATACATGACAATCTGCACCTAAAATTGCCTATGGGTTAAAGTATTTAATTCTATAAATCTAAAAACTGATTTTTCACATACAGAAGTATATAAAATGAATGAACGAATGAATGAATGAATGAATGAAACATACTTGCAAAAAAAAAAAGAAAAACAGGAATGTAAATGTTTATTTTTGACCCCATATCAAGTCTGCGAGTCCGTGGCTTGAAGGAAAAGAGGCACCTCTTTTCCCTCTGACATGATACAACACTGACATCTAGTGGTCCTTCTGCGCCAGCCCCTTAACTCTTGTAGCATCACCTACCTATTAAAAACCATCACGCACCATATTGCTGTGGGTGTTCCTGCTAATCTACACAGGCCAGTTTTAGATGAATTAAATAAGGACACACTTGTATCAGCTTGAAAACGGTCAGGACCAAACAAATTGCTGATCTGGAAACAGGAACAAGCTGACATCTTCATTCCAAAGCCACTTGAACAACTCAACAGTTTAGAAAAGCTGAGCGGTTTCAAACTGAGCTGGGGTATTATCCAGTGGTCCTTAACGTGTTTTACAACTGCAGTCCAACTATATGCATTGATAGAATTGTAAGATATATAATTTTAATAATAAAGACATTTGATACGCAACTGAACACCTTAAAATTGTACTTCCAGGATGACAACATCCTAGTTTTCCTGATCCTTAACAATATTACAGCCCATAACTGAGATCTGCACCATGTAGCAACCAACACGTTGTAAAGAATAAATGAACATTTAAAATAACAAATAACTTTAAATTAAATATGAAAATGAGCAGAATTTACTGTAGTACAATTGTGTCACAAACAATTATTCATATTTTCTACAAATTTTATTCCATTTTAAACTTACAACTTGCTGTACTGGTACAGTGGTGAGTTACAAATGCAATAAATCCACTTCTAATCAATCTAAATATTTAGTCAAAATCCATAGTCTTCACCTTTAATGTCATTCACTATAATCAGTCTGTAGGCCTTGTACAAATGGTCACCCCCTTCCATTCTATTTGCAGTTCTCATTTTTACTTATTCAGCAAATGATTTTGTCTAAAGCAATGGACACGGGAGGAACGCTCTGGCTCAGCCAGCAACCCTGGAACACTTGCGGTTAGGAGCAGAGTCTTTGGGGGATTCGAACACACAACCGTGCAGGCCAGTAGCCTACTACGCTATATAATGTCCCTCTCTAACATGTCCCCGGTGATGACTGCGCATTTCACCATTTCTAATAACGTATCCTCTGAGGACCCGCTACAAGAGAAAGCCGCTCATTTTTAATGAAACAGCGAAAAACCTCGCCGGAAATGAAGCTCTCTCCGCTACGTCGCAGCGCCACAGACCGGAAGTTGCCTTGAAACGTCGGTATTCCGCACGGTCCTTCTTCTCCGGGGATTTCGACTTAGTCGTGTTATAAAGTCATACTGTACGCTCACGTCGACACAATGAAGCAAAACACCAACGTGCCAGCGTTCCTCACGAAGCTGTGGACTCTAGTTGAGGATTCCGATACCAATGAGTTCATCTGCTGGAGCCAGGTAAAAGGCTAGGCTAACAGGCAGAAGTGGAAGCAGCGGGCTAAAGCAGCTAGCTAACAAACAAACAAACAAAGAGAGAGATCCGCTACCGTTCGCTCAGCGGCTTCGTGCTCTGACTGTCTCAGTTTCTTTAATGGAATAATACATTGTGATAAAAATTCCATGTGTTTTCTGAGCTGGATGCGATATTTGATCTTCATTCGTATGGTGAAGCATCGATTGCGCAGACTTTTAAGCTAGCTGGTAGCCGTCCAGCTCTCCACATATTTACCAACCTTGAGCCCGAGTAAAAGGTCTCAGAGTGATACCTCCAGCTCTTAATTATGATATACCGACGTCTAGGTGGCGTTGGTATCAAAACTGGAAGGTCGTTTGACGTTTGGCTGTTATAGGCGACTGTTAAATGTAGGTAGCTAACTTAGTAGTAAATGTGCTAGCTATCCAGCTGCCTTTGGAGGGAATTAAACCGTCTGGGTTAAATATAATATTAAACGTTGTGCCAGATTAGCAGGGCAGGCATGTAGTTATTTAGCTATTTATGAAAAGGAGACTTACTGAAGTGGCTAACGTTAGGGCTTCACCTGCCGAGCGTGACAGTACGTTAGAGGGCGCTGTTGCTTTGTGTACTGTAGCTAAGTAGTTGTCAACGGTAGGTGTGCATTGTTGTGTAGTGATCAGTTAAGGGTGGATCCAGTTAACAGCAGCACCACCGTGCACAAGTGCCATTACAGGAAAAACTGTCATGTTTAATTGCTTGGCACACCTTCTCCCACTGAATAGTACGTTTTAGCACATTGCCATGCTGTATATTCGTTCCCTTGGTGTAAATTGGTGACCTTTATTTGCATTGTGAAGGAGGGCAGCAGTTTCCTGGTGTTGGATGAGCAGGGATTCGCAAAGGAAATCCTCCCGAAGTTCTTCAAGCACAACAACATGGCCAGCTTCGTCAGGCAGCTGAACATGTGTAAGTAGGATTCATTCACGTCACCCATCAGGTGTGCTCCTCCGACGGACCTGACGCAGACTCGGCCTTGTTTTTGCAGATGGATTCCGCAAGGTGATGCACATTGATACGGGAGTAGTGAAACAGGAGCGTGATGGACCTGTCGAATTCCAGCATCCCTTCTTCAAGCATGGGCAGGATGACTTACTGGAGCACATCAAGAGAAAGGTAGGCTGTAAGGTATTACTATGTTCCTGGATAATTTGTTCTGATGGTTATTTGGAGTAGAAGGGAAGTTGTTGGTCGTGGCCAAATTTATGCATTTTATGCATAGCATTAATTGTGAAAGTTTGCTCTCATGTAATAACTATGTAAATGAACATCACAGATATTTCTAATTCGGGATCAAAGGAAGAAGATCTGTACACCAATTCCAGGGGAAAAACTATGAACCTGAGTTGCGATTAAATGTTCAGATTTATAAATGTGTAAATTTTAAAGCAGTTTTCAGTGCTGTTGTATCACAATGTCTGCATCTACTGCATGGTGATAAGCAGTTTCACCTGGCATATGAATATAGGTCTAGCTTTGCCATTTTCCTTATGTTTTAGGTTTCTACTGCCAGGCCTGAGGAGAACAAGATCAGACAAGAAGATCTGACCAAGATTCTGTCCAGTGTGCAGAACATTCATGGCAAACAAGAGAATATGGACTCCCGACTCGCGACACTAAAAAGGTATTGTAGTCCCAGTTAGTGAAGCCAGGATCTGTTTCGAACCAGATTTGTGTAATCAAACATTTCGGATGTCCGCTTTCTAAACTGTTAATTAGGAACTCATGTTTGAGTACTTTTTTGAACAGGAGAAGTGGCTTGGAACAAAGATGATTTTTACAATTTTTTTTTTTTTTTTTTTTAAGTACATGGGCCTGAATTTGTTTTATCAAACTCCATCGCATGTGTCATATTTTAGATTTAAGAACAACACAAATCGTTATTTTTGAATGCCGGTGCAATGGTTGGAAGATTTAAGTGTTGCATCTCCTGGTTACTTCGCAAGAGGTTTCACTAATCACATCACATGACTGTGGCTCAGTTTCCCCCCCCCCCACCCCTTTTTTTCCAGGGAAAATGAAGCTCTGTGGAGGGAGATAGCAGACCTGCGTCAGAAACACAACCACCAGCAGCAAGTTATAAAAAAGGTTCAGTGAAATCTCTTCAATCTAATTGTCGCTTGGAGCGAGAGTTCAGTTGATTGTAATTTATCTCTGTTCCGGTTAAGTCTCAGAGATCAACATGAAATATTTTAGCCGTATTTTAAGTTGAGAATATGTACCATTTCATTTTTTACAGCTACTTTTGAAGGTTGTAAGTGGTTCATCCTGGATCAGAATCCTCTTAGAAATTTCCTTAGCTTTGAAATAAATGTATTTGTATATCTTCAGAATAAGATATTACCTGATGTGAAAAGCTGTTATAAAAGAATTCATTTTCATTTTTTATGACTGACAGTGTAGAAAGTTCAGCATACATTTATAAGAAACAACATAACAAATGTTTTTCTACCTTTAGCTGATCCAGTTTATTGTTACACTGGTTCAGAACAACCATGTCTTGAGTTTAAAGCGGAAAAGGTAAGCTTACGGTTCTTGTTTCACTGTTTAGTTCAGAATTTTTTAAAAACTAAATGAACCCACGTCCATTTCTGCTCTCACCTCTGCCTCTCCAGACCACTGCTGCTGAACAGCAATGGGAAGAAGTCCAAGTTCATCCATCCAATCTTCGATGAGCCCGTGGACCACAGCAAAGTATGCATTGAAGCCTGCTGGCTCTGCTCTTTATTCCGATAATTAGCCTTCAAATCCAAAAGTGTTGTGTGGCGGTCTCCCAGCTTGATTCCCTGCCCATGCTGAGTGTTTCATGTTTATTCTCTCCTGTTCCGAAGGGCCACGTCAATGGGTTAAAGAACAACACTGACATTTCTGATGATGTCATCATCTGCGATTTAACCGACGAGGATTCTGAGGTCACGGAGGAGATTTCAAGAACTTTCGATCAAAGGTAGGCCTGTTTTTATGTTTTCACGAATTAATTTTAGTGTTTCCACAAATGCTTCAGGTCAGTTTGTGCTTCTTGCGCGCACACACCTTGCAGTCTGAGCCTAGACACGTGATATTTGGCATTTCCCGAAATGTTTCACAAAAGTGACACAATGCCGCATTTCTCTGTGCGCAAGCTTTTTCTCACCGGCTGGTTGACACATCTGCGTTCTCAGGGATATGGAGATAGTGGAGGTCCAGGTAGACGACACAGCCGCCATATTTGTGGAGAGCGCGGCGGCAGAAAGAGAAACGGGAGACCCCCTGGAAAGCATGTGCGAGTCCAGGAGTGCTGCTGAATCCCCCGAGACCAGTAGCGCTCTGCAGGTTAACAAGCCGTCGGGACTGAGCGTCGAAGACCCCGTCAAAATGATGGACTCCATCCTCAACGAGAACGGAGCCATCTCACAGAACATTAACCTCCTGGGAAAGTGAGTCCCTCCTTCTCTTCCGCCCAGAGACATCGTTCTGAGTGCTGTAGCATTTTCCACGATGATCCCTGAGGTGTCTGGGATGACCTAAGAGGGTCTGGCAAGCGCGGCTGGAAAGACTGAGGCTCACTGTTGTGTTCGCCTGTACCGTGCTTTGTGCTGACAGCCGTTTTTGATTCCACTTGCCAGGGTTGAGCTGATGGATTACCTGGACAGCATTGACTGCAGCTTGGAGGATTTCCAGGCTATGCTGTATGGCAAGCAGTTCAGCATTGATACAGACATCGTAGAGGTGTGTTTTACCAGCCTCAATGTTTATTTATCTTGCTGTTCTTGGGTAGGAAGATAAGGGCTTCTGTGTGAATATTTGTTGCCAGTATGATGGCAGCATTACCAGGGCCGCAGCTTGTTTTCTCTTTTTAAGCAGAGTGATAAACTGCGAATTACTCCACACGATACTTTTTCTTTTTTGTGACTGAACATTTAATTAATAATTGCTTTATAACCTCCCCCCATAGCTTTTCAGTCCAAATTGTACGGTGAACTCAAATGATATCAGCGCCCACACTGCTGAAGTGAGTCTGGCAACTTGTCTGCTCTGTATCAGTTTGATGTGGATCTCAGTTCCTGTTCTCCCAGCGTTGACCTGTTTTTAATAAAACTAATAGAAGTCGCTCTTGCTCAGTTGCTTAACTGACGCTTTCATCCACCACAGCTCACATTTCGTGCGTTCAGTCCACTGGATTAGTTACTGGAGAGGTGCAGGTTAAGTGCTGTGCTGAAAGGTGCTGCCACTGGAACTCCTGGGATTTGAACTGGCAATACTGCGAGTCCATGGCCGTAGCCTCTATGCTAGCTGCTACCCCTGCCTGCTGCCTGCTTTCCTCTTTTTTTCTAGGCCTTCGTTGTTTGTTTGATCGATCTAGTCAAACTATGACTCCAACTCGTCACTGCTTTTTGTGGGTTGAAATCGGCGTTTTCCATTGAAAATAGCACCTGACTGTGTTGGTATGTCAAATTCACTCGCAGGAGATGGACAGTACAAAAGAGAACGCAGAGCTGTCACCCAAAGGAGGGAAATCGGACACTGATAACGCAGGTACGAAAAATGACTTTTAACATAAATATCACATTCCTGTGTAGCGACCTGCTCTGTGATAGACACCAACATTTCCCTGGTTGTGGGGTCGGTACAGTCAGTGATTTGGCTGTGTTTCTAGATGCAACTGGTTGTCTTTACTGCTGGAAAATTATCCGCATAAATACCTGATTTTAGTTTGCTGCGGTGTACCAAGCTCATGACGTTATTAATAGGTACGTACTTGTCAAGTCAGCATTAGGCTGGCTGATATAGCTGTAGGATAACAGGTAATGTCTGCCGTGTCACCTGCTGTGTGAGTAACCGGAAGCAGATGTCTTCTCTGAAGAGTCCTGGTTGCTGCAGGCAGGACTTCTGGAAAGTGAAGTTTCAGACCTGCTAAATTGACTGACTTGTGACTGGCTGAGACATATTTTTTTATGCTTTTCTTTCGGGATTCTGAAGTGATTTTATTCCACTGGTATTTTTCAAAAAGATGCATGTATTGTACTTGCATTAGAGTATTTTGCTACAAGTGACACAGATAAAATTAGTAATAAGTCTGACCGTAAATCACAATTGAAACCGTTACTCCTTTTGGGGAAAATGTCCATGTAACTTTTAACTCAGCCGATCCATACATTATTTAAATAGCTGTCTACTGTAATAAGCACCATACGTGAAAGGGATATATTTAATTGGCTGCTGCTTGAGAAAGATCAGCACTCAGGTGTGATGCCTGTACCTGTGCTGTTCCTGTGTTAGATAAGCAGCTGATCCAGTACACCACCTGCCCCCTGCTGGCCTTCCTGGATGGCTGCAACTCCCTGGCCCCGGAGCCTGAGGCTCCAGCCTCTGAGCCTGGTGAGACACTGTTGGAGCGCGCCACCGGGGAGCTCCTGGAGACCCAGGAGCCGCCACGGAGCACCCTGATCCGCCTGGAGCCCCTGACGGAGGCAGAGGCCAGTGAAGCATCCCTCTTCTACCTGTGTGAACTCAGTCCCGACGGGCCAGGGGCTGACACACCACAGCTGGAGGTCTGAAGGAAGAGGGTACAGCTAGGAATGGACTTTTTTGTATATATTCATCAAAATGATGATCTATTTATTTACCAGTATCTTTTGGTACAGTTCTGTCCCGGATTTCACCACTCAAATACCCTGACATTCCTTATTTAGTACCTGCTGTACTTCAGCAGCTGACTGTAAGTATCTAAAAAGTCCCAAGGTTGTGATGGTTACCGATTCCTTTTTTTTGTACATTTCATTTGAATGGTCGAGGAGGAACACTTTGCTAGTCCACTTCAGCAGCGTTAGTGGTCTTCGCAGTGTGATGAGAAGTGCCTGTACTGGACCCCCTCTTCCCTGTTTAGGACTCTTATGGAACTGGGTTGTATTTTTAGCTGTTAAATTGCACCGCAACATAAGTGAATTGCCTGTGAGCTTCTTGTCTTTTATTTCAGACTTGGCAGTACCAATAAATGTACAGCAGATTATTAACCCACACTCTGGTCCCTGCGTGTACAAGAAAAACCTAAAAAGAATTGACAGGGCCCTCGTTTTTCCTGTGTTTATTTTCAGTGTCACTGTACAAGAGATCCTAGAATTATTGAATAGGTTACGATGCCAAAAAAAAGCTAGGTGAGCAAATTCAATCACTGTGCACCCAACAGCAATCTGAAAACCAACACTCATACAAAAAGTATACAGTTACTGTTACTTTCTAATATACATATAAAAAGACATTTTACAACAAATGCAAACCATTTAAAGACCAGGAACATAAAGCAGATTAGTCAAATAGTACATTACTCTTCTCATTGAATAGCAGGGCTAATTTTCCAATGAAACTGACAGGATTAAACATCACTAAATTAGAAACATCAAACAGAACTGGAGGGCAGAACTAATGGTAGCACGGAGCATGCAAATGTTTGCAGTTCACGTCACGGTTCCTTATGTGCTAACATACCAAGCAATTTAGCTAAATACTAAAGGGGATGACAGTTTACATGCGTTCATCTACTAAATGAAATTCTGCTTGACAACCACATAGCATTTAAGATTTTCAAAGATGTCAAAATAATTGCACGAGCTGTGTACATTCATTCAAGCTTCACCCCCCCTCGTGTTTGAATGAACACTTTCTCACCTCATCTTAAGCAACAGAAGGTTGTTTTCCCCCCTCTTAAACACACTTCCCTCAATCCTGGTTCAGACACTATAAAGCAATGCCTATTGACAGCTGTAGCTTTTTCCTAATTTCTCACATTTAGATACAAAATAAAGAAGCTGCTCATGCAGGGGAAAAAAAATACACAGGTCTGCCGTGAGGACAACACGGGTGGCCGATTACAGTGATGACAAAGCCTGTGCAGGGATGTGAGCGAGCGAGATATTTAGTCAAAGTCGCGGTTGGTGAGGACCAGAGGAGCTACCAGCGTCCACACATAGAGGGCGATGCAGATCCAGCTGGATGAGATCTTGACCCACACAGAGGGCCACTTGCTCGTCAGGGTCTCATAGTTGGAGTCAGGACTGTAATGGCAACGAGAGATGGGACAAGTCTACATATATTCATACCGTCTTCATTTTCTGTCAAACACAGTGACTGACCGATTCCAGGTATCATTCATCTCACAAACAAGTCAGTCTACCAAAATGAGTCCCTCCAGCCCCCCCGTGTAAGTAATTACGGCATATGACAGTGAATTATTACTGGATTACTATAAAACCAGTACAGTCCTGGTTCCTGGCTTACTGTGGCCAACTCAGCAACACGAATGGGCCTCCAAACCAAGACTTGGAATCTTGTATGACTGTGTGTTACAGCAGCAGTGCCTGCATTGGGTCCACATACCTGTACCAGTTGGTCAGTGTCATCATGATGTACAGGGAGGCCAAGAACATCATGAAGTGGAAGAAGGAGTAGCTGTAGGTGACCCCGTCCCTCTCGTTGTCCACAGCACGGTTCAAGCCGTCCCCGTCCTCGAAGCTCTCGGAGCGACTGCTGCCGTCGTCAATAAGCGCCGACTCATCGCTAGTCAGCCTTAGCTTATTAACCTGAGCATTGGAGGAGTTTCGGATGCTAGGAAAGCGTGAAAAGAAAGTTTAAAAAAAAAAAATTAAAAATGTCCTGTGTGGTTATCAACTGCCTGCATACACATTCAAAATAGGCACACTGATTCGAGTACGTTTTTCGGACATCTAATTTTAGTACATTCAACACACACACACACACACA
>JAACJT020000033.1:3429529-3446418 GCA_009936485.2 Gymnarchus niloticus | reverse complement strand
CGCCGCCCCCGCCGCCGGGGGGGGCCGCCCGGCCGCGGGGGCGCGCCCGGGGGGGGGGGGGGGCGGGGGGGGGGGGGGGGGGGGGGGGGGGGGGGGGGGGGGGGGGCGTGTGCACGAGGGGGCCGATGTACGGACGGCGTAAAAAGGTTCCCCGCAAGTTCTGCCGATGGATTGACGGCGCATTCTCTCGTCTTGACTGCAAGCTGCGAGATCTCGGCGGCACCACCTGTTCTGTCTAGCGTCACTCTGTGTAAGTGGCCGGTCTGTCATTCCGTGTGTGTTTGGACACAAATAAGGAGCGGCTTTCTTTTTTTAACTACTTATGGGCTCCCTCGCAGGAATTGATGTCTAAGTTGCGATGCCTTTGCTGCCAGACTGTCAGCTGTTGTTATCATGCGGGCGCTAAGCACGCCGTTGTCCTGCTTGATCACGTAAGTGACACCGAAGGACTTATCGCCGCGACCTTAAGGATCTGAGAACATGCATGGAAATGTCTGTTTCGTGGCGTGTTGTTCAACAAAAAGCGTGCGCTCTTTTGTCGTGTTGTTGCTTTCTGCCGAAGTATCGTTTGGAATGACGTGACAATGACAATAAAAAGACTTAATCCGGCAACGATTAATAGACCGTCAGCGACGTCGACGCAAATGAAGCGGAGATACTTCACCTGGATTCTCCCTGTTTTTACAATAACCTTAAATATTCCCGCCACCTATGCTGTTTGAACGTCCTTGAATGAAATGCGACGAGAAAGTTTAGCTGCTAAATCGTGAAGCTTCTTTCAAAACACGACTTTTAAAAGATCTGATTATTTTGCGATTATTATCATTTTTTTGAACGTAAAACAAGTCGTAGCGTCCTTATGGCGAAATGGAGCGCCACTGTCTTATTATTTAATAAGGATCAGTCATTAGGTCAAGAGAGTAAGATAAAATGTCAGTTTAAAAAGTGTATTTGGTTATAGTAGCGTTCATGCCGATATGGTGTTATTAATATTCAGTTCAGGTGTAATTATATTTAAATTGACACTCCTTTTTCTCGCGCGCCGTTTCAACTTTCATGCACAAATTAAGGCGCGATTGTTTAATTTTGATTATTACGAAAAGAAAACAAGATCGCAGGTGTGATTTCTCGCTGTCAGTCGTAGTAGTTCTGTAAAACACCCCACCATGAAGACTGCTTTGCTCCGTCAGTAATGCCCCGCAGTGTTCTAACACGAGGTCCGATACGAGCTCGAATCCTTTGAATTCATGTTGGAACAAATGAGGCTTCGAAACCTGTGTTGGGCGGGACTATTCTGAGCTGCCGCCAGCATTGATTGGTAGTTCGGGATACTCCCGCCCACCATGGGTTGTGAAGCCTCATTTAGCGCCAGACTCCCACCCACGACTGGATTTGAAGCCACATTTGTCCCATCACTGCTTTAAATCGTCACTTTTCACGTGCGCCTTAGTTGACCACTGGAGCACTTGCTTTTTTGGCCTCTGGTTTTTCCCTACATGCATGCATGTATGTATGTATGTATGTATGAGAGATAAAGAAAAACGTTCAGAAATATTTCCCATGGTTAGAATGCTATAATTAGTATCCAATGATCTTCCATAAATGCAAGTACAGGGTTATGGTGACTCTGGAGCCCATCCCAAGAAGCACAGGGGACAGTGCTAGGGACACCCTGAAAAGGATTCAAGTCTATCAGTGGACACGCCTTAATACACACACGATGATACACTAAGGGACATTTAGACGCATTAATATGGCTAACTGCATTTTACCCAAAAATGCAGTTAAAAAAGAAAAAACAGAACACACGGAGTTCTCATACAACATATAGCCTATTTAGGGAGTATGCAAACTCCGTGAATTTTGTCTTGGTCAGTTCATGCTTTATAAAAAAAAAAAAAATGCTTCTTTTTCTGTAAACGATTCACCTATTTGTTGTGCTTTTCCTTTTAAGGACTAATGTATATTTCACCGGCATGTCTTCATGTGTCAATGTCAAATAACCTGAAACCCGATTCTTCAAATTTTTAACGTATGAATTCCTCGCAAGCATATCATTCTCTAAGAATTTTGGAGATAGATTTTAAAAAAAAAAGAAAAAAAAAAAAAAAGAAACTGGAAGAGAATTTACTAAAGAAGCTGGACCTTCTGTTTAGCACAAAATTGTGTGATAAGTGTGTCTGCAAGCCTAATGAAACAATTTAGAGGTGTTGGTTATATCTGCAGTAAGTTGCCGTGTAGTCACTCTCTGCATCCATCAGCTGCCTGCTATCTTAGCTTACCTATGCTGTCCCCTTTGTGTACTCTGTTAATGTCTGAATATCATGCCTTCCTGTTCTTGTTTGCCCCAGTTTTCTTCGTTTTATAAATGCTCCCATCCATATCTCTGCTAAGAATGGTTTCTGTTTGACAGAATAATTAATTTGCTTTCCTGTTATGGTTCTATATAATATGACTTTGGGGAAAAAGATACGAGCAGATTCTGATAAGGTCAAGTTTTAAATGTAATCTACAGCCTTACGGCTTTGTGTCAGTGTTAAATTTACATATCTGTCAAAGGATATGTTATTTCCAGCCTATAGTTTGTGTATCCTGCCTATTACCTTGGTGCAGTTTCCCCCGCAGCAGCTGGCTGGCTATGCTGCGTAAACTCTGGAAATTAGGCCGCTAACCCTCATTTTCTCTTTAAAAAGTGCAAGAAGGCAAAAACTCACTGATGGTCGCCTGAATTTGGAAAAGCAATGCCATCTCTGAAGACGTTGCTCACACCGGAATGTAGTACGTTCACCAACTCCGATGCACTGTTAAAGGATTTTTGTAATCTTTAGCCAGAGGTCCTCGCCTGACTAGGTAGGTTAGTATACAACCACCTCAAAAATACCACCCATAGCGACCCTCAGATACACCTACATATGACAACCTGTGGAGCACAAGCTACTGTTTACTTCCTGCCAACCCGGGCCTACACACTATTGCGTATGAAGGGCAAGCTGTATGTGCGGAGATGCGATGTCCGTCTGTTTTCTGAGAATCGCCAGTGCTGCCATGCAGGCTTTTGTATCCTTGTTATTTAAATTTTCTTAGATAATTCTGGCAATGGCAGTGTGGTTTTGTGTAATCTACTGTACTGGGTGGTTACTGGAAAATCTCCAAAGGTGAAGAGCATTAAAATTCACACCGAGGTCCCTGCCAGCACCTCGCTGGGAGGAGTCTTCGTTAATAGCCAAATGTGGCCAGTGGAAGCATGATGTAAGATGAACTGGCACTGATAAAAATTCAGCCATCTGTTGTTTTGCAGTGACTCAGAACCGGTGTGTCTAACTTTAGGTGTAAACGGGCATTGCAATGAGGTCTGATTTGATTTCTGACCTTTGCCATGAACCAGTGAAAGCTGCAATTATGACTACTTATTGGGTATTAATATTGTGAACCTGATTCTTTGACTCTTTCTTCGGCGTCAGAGATCACTCTGCCCAAATTTGATGATGTGCCTGTCTACCTACTTCTTTCTTAACTATTGCCGTGCCAGAGGTGTACAGGAGCTGGACTGTGGCCATACTCCATGCCTGGAGGTTGCCAGTTTAGATATTAGGAAGGTAACTCCTGTGACTTAAAAGTAACAAGAAGTAGCAACTGTCTGTGAGGTACTGGGGCAAATGTTCCCCAAAGTCACAAATGAAGCGTTTTGTAGGCCACAGACCATCACGATGGCTTTTTTCAGTGGAGCTGCTTTGGGTCCACGCTTGTCATAGATAATTATTAAGTGAAATTGGATATTCCATGTTCTAATTGTTGCAGCAGGACTACGTTCTCCATGGGGTGTCACCAAGTTCCCATGTGCATTCGAGCGACTGATGCAGACGATTGGTGGGGGTGCAGAACGTCTAATGTTTTACACGTTAAACTTTGAGCTTGTCATCGTTGTTGTCTTTTTCTATGAATTAGCTGTTATATTGGTGCTGATGGGTTTTTTTTTTTTATGGCTTATTGTTTGACACAGGGTCGGGGGTGGGATGAGCTGACAGGTTTCATGACCCTTGAACCATGTCTGTTTTGTATTAAAGACCAATTACTGATGGGAGACAGCGAGTGAGCCAATGAGGTGCAGCCTTTGTGACATGTGGTTTGCTCACATGACGAGTGACCTACAAAAGGATCTCAGGTTATATGTCTTTAAGATCATAATGCGCACAAGCAAATTTTCACTTTCCCGCTGTGTTTTTCCAGATGAGGTAAACAAGCTGAAGATGGCCTTCCTGAATGAACCGTGACAGTGCTGAAGCAGACTCCTGGTGGTACTTGTTTCAGCAGCCAGTGTCTGATCACACGCCAGGGAGTTAGACCGGGCATTTAGGTCTGCTTCGCATTTCTCACCACTAGGGGTGATAGATTTTCACTAAGCAAGTCCTGATTCTGCGAAAAAAGTTTCGTATCGTAAACTTAATGAAAGAAATATTAGTAATGTTGTCTTTTTATATGGTGCGTCTTTACTCTTAGCTTGCAAGAAAGCCATGTCTGTGCAGATGGTAACCCCGTGGCAGGTACAGTATATGTCGTCGTGATGATGGCAGTAACATCTCATGGTCTGACGTGTTACCTCTTCCCTATGTATTCTGTAGCATCTCTTGCTTGAGTTCTGTGTGTTGTTTGGGCATGCAGGTCGTTAAAAGACCAGGTGCCCTTCAGTACTATTTCCCCCCCCCCATTTGGCTTGGCCTCATTTGGCTGATTTCACCTGCGCCCTCTCACATCGTCATCCCCGGTAGGACTGTGGATCTGAAGAAACGTGCCACCTCATTTGTCTGGGGTGACACTCTCGCTAAACTCCCGTCAGTTTGGAAAGGCTGCCATTGGACATTCGTCTGACCTGCTAAACTGGCAATGGACCGAAAGCAGGCGACGTGAGATTAGGAAGGAAAATTGGCTCTGAGTGAGCACGCTTGTGTAGTAAAAGGACATGTTGTCCTTTTTTTTTTATTAAAGGAAACACTCGCGATGATGAATAAGATCAATATGCTGACCTTAGTGAGGTGTGTTTGCTAATCTTAGCTCTGGGCAAATGCTGTGTTGGTTTTTTGTGCCACCAATGTCTTCATAAGTTTGTCTTGGTTGGTCTGTTACAGAATGCAGGCCAGTTAGAAAAAAAAGTGTGGTTAGTTTTCTTTACCTTCTGTTAGCTTGTGTTGCCTCATTTGTTGCTGCTTTGACATAAGATTGACAATAATTTTGACTTTTGACTCCTTCAGTGGCCTAAATCAGAATTACCCTGAACGTGAACACTTCCGTTCATGTTGACGATGGCAGGAGTCAATACTAAAAAATAAGTTTTTTGTCGATATGTGTGCTCAGCGGATGTAAGGATGAGGTCAGAATAATTGTCAAATGCATGTTGTTTAATGTCGTAGAATATTTTATGTAGGAATAAGTATAAATGTACCTTAATTGGTATACATAACAAAACAGATGTTTACTTGGTTATTTGTGCAGATAATACCTACAGGCTGAGACACGTTCGAATAATCATCTTTAAGCTCAATTCAATTACTTTTTCCCCCCCCCCCAGAGTTCCTAATGCATTGTGGGTCCCCCGATTGGGGTTAATTCTTTGATTCAGAGGACACTGTACCGTATGGCAATAATCTAGCAGTTCAGGTTATAAACATAGCAACACTATGGTATAGTGTGGTGTGCAGTGGTCATTAATTGCATTCATTTCAATTGCATTCATTTTAAATCGCAGATTTTGATAACAAATCACAAAAATAAGCCTCCAGTTTGCCATAAGTTGATCCCAACCACTAATCTTTGGTAACAGGAGGTGGACAGCTTTTGTGACCGTTTGTTTAGCCCTGTGCATAATTCTGTAGTGAGTGGACTGATGTGTTAATTTTTCTTACTGTCATAGTAATAACCTAAGGTCTGGTGTTTGATGTTTGGATTTTATTGGAATGTTCTCTTCTGGCATGGTTGAGTGCTCTTTGCAGTTAATGTAGGCACCTGTTAAACTGGTGTTATGGGAGGGGCAAAACTCTGATTGGGTGATGACCATTAATGGGTGGAGCTCTGGGGAGCTAGAACTGGGTAGCATTGGGGTAACTTCCTCTTTGGGTTTTGGAGTTTAGTAGGAGACCAGTGGCGTGTCCTCCGTATTTGCATTCATTAGGTGTGTAATATTTAGCAGAAATTGCTGCTGCCAGTGAAGTGCCTTGAGTAGGATGACATCCAGGTCTGGCTTGTCATTCACGTAGGGACGCTACAATGTAAATCATTCTCATGTATGTGAGCTTTGGCCATTCAAACGGAATGCAAATGGCAAACGGGATGAAAGGGGCAGCTCCACGAGTGATGTTTGTCAATGCGTGTCGCCTGAGGTCCGCACACACTGGGCGGGGATGGGATCGAGGCAAGATCAGCATCATGAGCGATGGAACAGGAAACTGAGGCAGCACGACTGGCTGTTTTTGGCTGCAAGCAGATGCCTGTGGATTTGTTTGCAGTTTTATTTTGTATATTTGTGGGAGTGAATTTTAAGGAAGTTCTGTTGTACGGGTCATTTTCAGGATTCCTTTATGTAAGGAGCATGCTTCTCATATTTGAGTTTCAAGAAAAAAAAAAATCAAGAAAAATCAAGCTTGACTCTACATGTAAGCATGTTCTTATGTTTCTTCTGTAGTTCGGACAGAAGTGCCTGCGGTCAGCACAGAGAAAACTGTGGTGCTCGTTCATCATTTTCTAGTATTTCATTGCCATTGAATTTGCCATCCTGCCACTCTGTGCTTCACACCTGACACATTTTCTGTCAGCTCCACTCGAGATGAAATTCTCCGCCGTAAAGTTCCCTGGGCAGATTGGCCTGTCGAGTGTGAAGGGACCCCCCCCAATGAATGGTCTGCTCCCAGAATATCTGGTCTTTGATGTCTAATTTTTTACAGATGTAGAACTAGATAGATGTTTTTCCTTGGTATTTGCTTGCATACTGTGAGAGTAGCAGTCCACATGCTTGTGTGTTTTAGAACACAACACACCCCACTGTTCTCGATACATTAGGGTAATCTGCTCCTACTTTTAATCACAAATCTGATGCTTTTCAATTTCTAGTCCTTGATCGGGTCTGGAGAAGTGATTTGTGGTATTACTCCATTTTTCTACATTGGGCTGCATAAGCCAAAGATCACACTCTCTCTCATCTGTCTGTTAGCTTCCTGAACCTCTGGTCAAGATGTTGACTCTGGGTTACTGCATAAAGATGGCAACAGGCTTCGGGTGGAAAGGGCCTTGTGCCGTGATGTTTTCCCTCTTCTTAGAGCCCGCGGTGTGGTTCATGGTGATGGGGTTCTTCACCTTGGCTCCCAGAAAAGATGGAGGATTTGCAAACCACAAATGTAGTTTTAAAAAAAAAAATGTATGTTCTGTCAGGCACTTTGACTGATAAAGTGGTTTTGATGATAATGGATGAAATAGTGTTTGTATCAGTTAAAGTTTCTGTGCAAGAGGTGAGTTTCGAGCTGCACGTTCCTCCTTATTTTTGTTCTAGATTTCGAATGTGAACACAGAGCTGGTGTCCAGTAGTCATGACACCCACTGGAATTTATGCAACTCAGACAACCTGACATTTCACTTAATTTTGTGGTTCAAGAGTGAAATCGATCATAGTGGTTGTTCCCGTCTAAAGTCAATTTCTATTTATTTAGAGTATAGAGGTTTTGTTTTGCTGGGTTATGCCAGAGTGGGTTATGTGCCACGGTAAAGTGGCGGTAATGCATCAAGCGAAGAGAGACTGTGCTCGTTGGGGAACCAGATGGAGATTAATAAAGGGGGTGCGCAGCAGAAGGACCTAAGCAGCAAAGCAGCCCCAGACCATCACACTACCATCACCATGTTTGACTGTTGGCATGATGTTCTTTTTCTGAAATGCCGTGTTACTTTTACGCCAGATGTAACGGGACACACACCTTCCAAAAAGTTCAACTTTTGTTTCGTCAGTCCACAGAATCTTGTCCCAAAAGACTTGAGGATCATCAAGATGTTTTTTGGCAAAAGTGAGACAAGCCTTTATGTTCTTTTTGGTCAGTAGTGGTTTTCGCCTTGGAACTCTGCCATGCATGCCAGTTTTGCCCAGTCTCTTTCTTATGGTTGAGTCATGAACACTGACCTTAACTGAGGCAAGTGAGGCCTGCAGTTCTTTAGATGTTGTTCTGGGTTCTTTTGTGACCTCTTGGATGAGTCGTCGCTGCGCTCTTGGGGTAATTTTTGTAGGCCAGCCACTCCTGGGAAGGTTCACCACTGTTCCATGTTTTCACCATTTATGGATAATGGCCCTCACCGTGGTTCCCTGGAGTCTCAAAGCTTTAGAAATGGCTTTGTAACCTTTTCCAGACCGATAGATGTCAGTTACTTTGTTTCTCATCTGTTCCTGAATTTCTTCAGATCGTGGCATGATCCTTTTTTTGGTATCTTTTGGCCTACTTCACTTTGTCTGACAGGTTCTATTTAAGTGATCTCTTGATTCAACGGGTCTGGCAGTAATCAGGCCTGGGTGTGGCTAGTGAAATTGAACTCAGCTTTCCAAAAAATGTGATTAACCACAGTTACTTCGTGATTTTACAAGGGGGGGCAATTACTTTTTCACATAGGGCCGTGTAGGTTTGGATAGTTTTTTTTTTTTTTTTTCCTTAAATAATATAATCACTTAAACTGCATTTTGTGTTTACTTGGGTTATCTTTGTGTATTATTTAAATTTGTTTGATAATCTGAAATGTTTAAGTTCTCTGTGGTAATTAATTTGACTAGGAGAGGGGGAATATGGTTAGCACCACTTAAAATGGGTGCGGAATGGTTGTGTTTTGAAAGAAATGTGTAGTGCAATTTAATTATCCATCCATTCTCCAGCTACTTACCCTCCTCAGGGTTATAGGGGAGCCTAGGGCATAGAGCAGGCAGCATAGGGTACTCTATGGATGGGATGCCAGTCCATCGCAGGGAACACTTACTTATAGTCTTGCAAATAATGCAGCATTCTTTTAAAAAAGATTGGATTAGTCATCTCCTCCACTACTGTTTAAAAAAAATCTTGCCGCGTTCAAGATATTGCTGAATTTTTAGTAATGTAATGTGTATAGCTTGTATAATTAATGTACACATTTCGGCTTGTGTGTATATTGTATCACTGGTTCTTGGAATGTGCATCTGTTTTCAGCAACGAGTGATTCATACCTTAATTAGATGAATTTCTTGTGTTAAAAATACTCACAGAACGTGAGACTATACTGATGAAATCAGTCATGAGTTAACTTAGAATTTATACAATATATGCGTAAATAAGATTAGTAAGTTAATGTGGGTTTTTTGCAGGATTTGCAGGACTGAGCGGCAAAAATAGCTGCATGGAGACACTGCACCATTCAGACACCCCTCCCTTTGAGACAGATCCTTAGAGAGACGTGGCTTTTGGTGTTGCGTGGCCTTTAAAGCTCGTCCTGGTGTCATGGTGGTGGTAGTCGTCACTCCTGGTGGCCTGTGACGTCTAGCAGATGGCTGAGGTCCCTTGCCTCGGTGTTCTTTCCAGTGCCACGATGGCATCAGCAAAATTTGGATTTGTGTCTTTGTCACTCTGTGTCACTTTGTGTTTAATCTGTCGTGTCGGCACTCTTGGAATGGTGAAACCTTTCTAGTAGAAGTGGTGCTCTTGTGGGACACAGAGCAGTACCGTGTAGTGTAGGCTCAGTGTCCACTTAACATTTGATAAAACTGAATTGTTCAAACCCTTAAAATTAACCGCACCCCCCCCCCCCCCTTTACGTGTTGCCGTATCCTGAAAGTTGAGTGGGTGGCTGCAGTCAAGTGACTCTTCTTGCAGTGCCAGTGGGTGCCCTCGCATACCCTCTATGCTGCCAGACTTGTGGATTCTTTCTTTGAGGGTCTGTGTCTTATTTGGGATGCCTGCAAATCCCCCCTCATCTCTGAGAGATCACAAAGTGATCCTCTTCAGCTCCTGCTGGAGACGTCCCCTGGCGTTTGGTGGGGTGGACAATCTGTGGAAGGAAGACGGAGGAGAGCCTATCTGAGGGTGACAAACAGAATGTCATTCTCACATGTGTCCTTTGGTGACTTCACTTTGGCTCTGCCCTCTCATTGGTCCTATCCTCTCCTCTTTCTATCCGCTATCTTCTATCTTCCTCACTTGACCCAGCTATAAATAGACCTGGACTAAAAGCTTTTGACCCAGCTTACCTGTGCTGTCGTTCGTATTTCGGTTAGGGGATCGGTAAGACGGTATGGACAGTATGTGACAGCAAGAGCCCAAAACGTTCATCTTCGTGCGTCCCGTATCCAAGTTATCGAATATCATCTGGATTTTGAAAGTGCCCAACGCTTTTAAGTCGTCGGTTGACGTATGCTGAAAGGTGGAGTAATTTCAATCCATGATTCCATGATTTGTATGTTATGATGTTTGCAGTAACCACACAGCTGTCAGAGGCTGTTGAGCAGGAGGGTGGCCTTCATTCAGATGATCTGTTCCTTGTTTTTTGCACTATAAATAGTCAGTTTATTTATTCTCTCCACATGATGCCCATTCTATTCTGTGTTGCCTGTACATAATGTTCCTCATACCCAAGCTCAGGTTCATTCATTTCATTTCAGCTCACTTTTTTCAGGATTTCCACTGCTTGTCTGTTCCTTCACCTGTCCCACTTTCACATGGTTTCACGTCCCATCTGACCTGGAGCAGTTTCTGCTAGTGATGGGACAAATGAGGCTTCAGATCTCGTGGTGTGTTGCCAGCATTGTTTGCTAGTGTGGGTACTCCCACGCACTGCAGGACTTGAAGCCTCACTTGTCCCATTGCTAGTTTTCTGCAGTACGGGACTGGAGAGCCGTTATGAACTGGCTGCAGAACATTCGCTTACCGCTTATGAGTTTGTCTGGTGTGACGTTTACCGCAGCACCCACCGCATTACCTGCACGCATCTAGTATGGTTACCATGGGAGAACATTTCCTGAAGTCGGCGTCCATCGACGGGTCGAACAGTCAGCTTCACGTGAGTCACCTTTCCAGACCTTTGAAAGCTTGTCCGTTTTCATGCCAAGCTTAAAACATTACATGCCCATAATGACTCTGTGGTCACTTGGTATGAATAATACAGATGTTTTCCTGTGCTGGAAGGTCAGACCTCAGCTTCCGTAACTGCCATGCATCGTCATACACAAGCATCCGTGTCAACTGTGTCATTCTGTGTGTGAAATCCAGAGGATTCTGTCCCTTTTACTGTACTGACCAGAGAAGGGCATTTCATTTATCTAAACCTAGTCAGCCTCCTGGTTTAGGTCAACACTGCACACTGCTGACGGACAGCATATTACTAAGCAAGGGGGCTGTCAACACCGCACATGACAGTAGCAGTGATACCGGTTTGTCAACTATGGCTCGTCTCGTCTCCGTGACGACTGATAGCTTTCTGACATAATATGCACTGTCTCAGTGCCTGACATCCCATTCCGTACCATCTACCCAGTTGCCTATCAAAAAAAAAACAAAAAAAAATCATTAAACGTCAACTGTCTTGCATTATTGGCAAGCAATTTTACACACGGATTTTGATGTGCCCAGGTGGAAAGACATTGGAAATGAGAAAAATTGGCCCAGGCAAGACTGGTGAATCTGACATCACTGCTTTACTTTTAATGGCAGGACCTGGCAGTGTGGCATGTTTTGTGAGCGTCTGAGCTGGCTGATGCCTCCAGCACCATGAAGTTCAACAGGTGAGCAGGACTGCCAGTAGCAGATTTACTCAAGAGCTGGTTTTTGGACTACAAACACTGAGTTAAAAATGCAAAAAATAAGTAGCTTAATTAATGGCTATCATTATCTCCGCTGCAATACGCTCTTCAGCCTCTTTTGGGCACATTTAGTGCTTTAATTATAGAATTTGTTGATTAACACTAATAAGTGATGGAATTCCAGTGAAAGATATTCCACTGACCATTGCTTAAACGTGTCCTAATGTTGCCATAGGTTTGTGCTAAAACAGCCTTCATCTGTTCATACTTCACTTGAACGATACAGTATGTATGTGAAAGGGCTTCTGTCTTATCTGCCTACCGATCTAACAGTCAACAGATCCCAGCACATGTTCTAGTTGAGATGCATGTGGATTACCATTAAGTTGACTTATTTGACTCTAACTTAAGCAGTGAGTATACATGAGATAAAATGCAATAATTCCATCAGATGGTTTTTAGAGCAGCTGCCATCCCATCCAAGTTGTACCCTAGCCTTGCATCCTTTGCTGCCTGGGATAGGCTCTAGTTTACCCCCTCCCCCACGTGACCCTGACCAGGATAGATGGTTAGATGGTGGATGGATGGATTTTCAGATCACCTTCATTTTCTCCTGTAGAAAGATGGTGCCACTCATCAATGAGGTGGTGCTGGGATGAACTGTAAACCACTGTTCCTCAATGTACCCAGTGACTGTTCCTCAATGTACCCAGTGACGGATGCACTTGTGAAGCCTTCAGCATTCAGCACTAAGCCACAGGATAAAGCCACTATAGCGCTGGATGGCAGCTGACCCAGTATACGTGGGCAATGGCAGAAATGCCTTTAGTCAGATGCAACATCTACTGAAGGGGACTTTTGAGTCTTGCCTGTTTGCTTATAATACCTGCGAGAAGAGACTTCATTGAATATTAACATTTAACGCTGCTGGCAAATCAAAATCAAGCGTAATCAACGTTCCCAGGAGCACTAGTGCTAATTTTTACATGTACCAGTGATTTTGATTTATTTTTTATACTTGATTTTCATGCAGCTGGAGCTGATTGACTACGATACAAGGCTGCCTCTGAGTAACGTAATTTCCCAGCTTGAAACATTGAGTTTCTGCCACCCTCAAGGTGGAACCGTGGAAACCCAGGAGGTGGAGGTGCCAAGTGATGGCGCTCCAACAATATATATAAAATCTGTATCTTAGACCTGTGGTTCTCAGCCTTATTGATGTCAAGGTCTATGTATATATCAAGTACAAATCTGTGCAGTGCAGACCACTAGAGGGTGCTCACAGTCCACCTGTGGGGCTACAGCGCAGGGGTCGTCAAACCTTGTTGCATGTTTAAAAAAAAAAAAAAAAAAGTCTTTTTTACAAACGATTTGCAAATATGTATACAAAGTCAGAGACAACAAACAAAATGACAAATCCACAAAAGTACTCAATACTCGGTACCACTATGCTTGTAAGCTACAACTACACCTCGTTCCGCCCTTTTTCTTACTGTCCTTTAAAGGGGACTGCACCCTAAATGTACACCTTTGTGCATATGAAAGGTAAGAGTGCCACCTTCTTTTTTGGAGGGTGTATCACACGCCTGTTTTCAGGTGACATTGCCCTGAGTAACCAGAGGTGTTTCGCTCAATATGTGTAGTGTCTCGAACTCTTGTCCAAGGTGACTTACCATTTATGTCCTCTTGTGTTTTTGTGGAACCATTGAGAGGGGAATGTCAAATGAAACTACTGCATTTGTCACAAGGGCAGTTTTAAAAAAAAAAAATGTGTGTCAAATGCAGCTGAATTTGCAGGCACAAAAATATCACAGGTCCCTGAGTAGCCAACACCTCTCACCCAGAAACAACCACCATCATGTGCCAACCCATAATAACAGTTTTTAACAGTAGGGTCTATGGGCCAATCAGTCGTAAACACAGTCAAACATCATTACTGACTTGGAACTTGCTGTTGGACCTTGTTGGTCTACAGCAGATGTGAGTTGATGGTCATTCTTAAGCGAGGGGAATTTTGTTGGACGCCAAACCCCTGTGACGTCCAGGTGATTATTTCTTCATGCACCGATGTACGGGTCGGTCTTGGTGCACCATCTGATCGGTGTCAGGGTGTCTTCAGGATGCATTTTCAGCCTTGCCATGTCACGTGCTGTACACCAGCCTGTAAACTACATGGTAGTTGTAGTTTATTCCCGCTAACAAAAAAAACGTTTCATTTATGGCGACATGTAAGAATACGAGACAGGATCCAGTCTTCGGGGAATAATATTTAAATGGATTTCTAAGTGGCTGGGTGTATCCTAATTTAGCAAGTGGTGGTGATTTTTTTTTTTTTTTTGTAAAATGAATGCATCTTTTTATGCAGCCATACGTTTGCTAAATGAATTCAGATTAACTTTGCTTACAGGACTAATGGATTTCCTGCTGGATTTCGAACCAACAACCTTCAGATCATAAATTAAATTTATTACCACATTGATGCCTGTTACTCTTGGTGTTTTCTCTTTATCAACCTCCTTATAAATCAAGTTTTCCCCACAAGCCTGGCATGGATGGATGGAGTTGCTGGTGGTGTTGTTGTTGGTGTGTGTGTGTGTTTTTTTTTTTTTTTTTTTTATGCTGGGTGTTTCGTATATAGTTTTTGTTTTCGTCTTTGAGTAAACGAGCTGTTATCCTAAAAAGGATAGTGTCAGTATTAGATGTCTTAGAAACCCACCGTCGGCTGCACACAGATTTCAGTTTAAAGGTAAGTTTTATAGCAGTATTTTTCTGAAACGTAAGAGGTCTGACTGCCAGTACCTGGATTTGGGGGTTTCCAAAGAAACATGAAACAAACTTATAGAGTTCCAAAGACGCCGGTGAGTCGGTGCACAAATTGCAGGCTCCCCTTCACACACTGAATAATTCTGTGGTCTCAAAAATCATGACAGCTTATTCCAAACATGGACAAACTGCACTGGCCAAGACAATAGGCTGGTCATAAGGTAAAGCTCACTGACAGGGAGCGAGAGGAACTCTTAACAGGATAGATGCTAAACACCATACACGTACAGCCTCAGAAATGACCTCAGAATAAAATGGAGAGGCACCTCTGAGAGCCTCTCCCAGACAAAGCTGTCACGTTATGGAAGCCGCTTGTTCCCAAGGCCAGTCTAGAAGAGGGAAGAGCCTGGATAAGCGAGCAATTGGAAAACGAGGTGTGGTCTGATGGGTCATCTCTCACCTCTTTTGCCTACGTCCGGATAATGTTTGTGTTTGGAGAAGCGCTAAAAATGCCTTTATCCCATAATGCTCTTGGTATAGGCAGCCATTTTGTTGGAGCCATTTGTTTTGATGACTGTGCTGCATGGCCATGTAAAAGTCAAGGGAAGTCAGGCCATTTTTCTGGAGGAGGTGTACCATATTTAAAAAAAAAAAAAAAAAACACTTCCCTCATGATCCTGTATTCTACTGGTCCTCCATGTTCTGCAGACAGCAGGGACGGCTGGCAACAAAGAATTTCTACTTTTTGTACCATATTAGTACATTGTACTGCAGGGGCAGAATCACCTAACAAAGTGTGAATAAAACGTTATGTGATTTTTCTCTTTTTTTTTTCCCCTTGCCCTGGTTTTACAGTAACTTTTCCAGTCTCCTCTTTTAGAAAAGGCTATGCAGACAAAGACCCAGCGATGACTGACGTGGAGCCCGTGGTCACCGACTTCGCAGCTACGGGGAGGACGGGTCGTCGGAACGCCCTGCCTGACATCCTCGACGGCTCCTCGGGGGTCGGGACCTCCGACCTCCCGGAGAAGCTGGCTGAGCTCTCTGTCCATGGTAAGCAGCATCTCCACTGTGTCCACACCCCTGCGGCAGTGGGGGAGGGGACTGGGCTGTGCTCTGCAAGCCCTGTGAAATCGGAACAAAGTGTGGAAAGGAGCATGCTTTCAGTTTAGCAGTGAGGCCTGAGAATGGACCTAATAGCAATATGTTAACATCTCTATATATGTTTACGGTAACTGATATCGAGTACACAAGGTTGCTGTAACCCTGTAGCGTTGCAAAAGACCCTGGATGAGATGCCAGTCTTTTGCCGAGCAGAGACACGCTAATTATGAGCAACTAGGAGACCTCAGTTCACCAAACTGGACTATTTTTTTGGGGACTAGAAACCGGAGTAGCTGGAAGCAATCTGCCCAAAATGGAGACATGCCAAATTCTCACACACACACACACACACACACACACACACACACACAGGGTGGGGGCAGCAATTGAACCGTTAACCCTGAGTGTATGAGGCTGCAGCTCCTCCCAGTAAACATTTATTGTTGTTGTCAATTGAACTAAATGTAGGGGTTTCTTGCTAATTGGCATGCGTTTCTTATTTAGCCCCAGCTGTGGGTGCGTGAGGAAAAAGTTTACTTTTCAAACACCATCATTCCAGAAAATTCTGTCCCTCATGAGGCAATTTTCTCTGTGGAGTCTGTTCTTTAGCTCCACACTCTCCATAATTCTCCATCACATGACCCACTAAGTTCCCAATGTTAGTCCCAATTAAGCAAGTAAAAAAAAAAAGTGCTTTTAAATTTATTCCAAGAACTGTGTGCCTGTCCTGTGGAGCCAGTGACTGTAGAATAACCGAAGGTGAGGCGAGCCGGAGGAGGGTGATGCTCAATGGCTCAGCCACCTGACCCTGGACCTCATTAAAGACGCGACACCAAAGGACTGCCACTTAGACTTAAAAGGAGGTCACTGAGTTGACGAGCAGAGAGGCTGCTTTGTCTGCTAACTCTAAAGCAGTGTTTTTCTGGGCTTTCAGGTACTTTCATGTTTGTAGGGTGCCCCCACCCTCCTCCTTCAGACCCCCGTTTCGCATCTGATGGAATGAATGGAAATATGGGTTCAAAACAGTCCCTTGAGGTTTGCTGTCCTGACTGCTCCAGAGCTGAACTCACCTGAATTACAGTGAATTCAGGAGACTGAGTTAAACGAGTCTGAGCTCTACCCACCTGACAATGGAAAAATACTCCTTACCACGAACACGGGAGATTGTTAAACGAGTCTGAGCTCTACCCACCTGACAATGGAAAAATACTCCTTACCACGAACACGGGAGATTGTTAAACGA
>JAACJT020000033.1:3408895-3429429 GCA_009936485.2 Gymnarchus niloticus | reverse complement strand
TACTCCTTACCACGAACACGGGAGATTGTTAAACGAGTCTGAGCTCTACCCACCTGACAATGAAAAAATACTCCTTACCACGAACACGGGAGATTGTTAAACGAGTCTGAGCTCTACCCACCTGACAATGAAAAAATACTCCTTATCTTTGGACTCTGTGTGCTTTTGTTAACTAAATGTAATTCTGCTCAAAATTGTATTTTTACATCCTGCACAGTTTTGGACATGGGATAATTTCCTTATTTGAGGAAACCTTCCAGCTTAATGTAATCCATATCACCATTTAAAAACACAAAAACACTGCATTCTGCAGGACCAGAGGATGGTTCATGGCCTTCTCTGTTTGACTTGCTGACTTTCCTCAAGCTGTGATTGTAATGCTCTATCACGAAGCTCTACAATATCCAGCCTGGCTGCGTTGTTAATCTACTTCATTATTTTTCAGTTTGTTCCTATTAAAGTGTTGCCATATGTCATCACTACACAAAGTTAGTGCTATTTTTGCAGTTCTGTGATGCACAGTCCATCCTCTGGTCCAAATGCTTACGTGTGACTCCTGCAAAGGTGCGGTTCTATGCCCATAAATTGGGGGATGAAGAAATGAGGAGATGCTTAGCATGTAATTATATCTTTAACTGGCCAGTAGCTCTGTTATCTGGAGAGAGAAAAGTGATTTGGGTGGCAAGGAAGGTATGATAGCTGAATTAATGTCTTCTTCTGCAGAATGATAACAGTAATATTTACAGTTTAGTTTAACACTGTAAATTATGCAAAAAAAGTTAAAAAAAAAAAAATTGAGAGTCTTAAGGGAAACTTTTGGGGGAGGGGGCAAGAATACTAAGCATGTTTCTGTCTTTTAAGCAAACGATGAAGACTCTGTGGGAGAGAGCTCATCCTCGACCTCGACAAGCTCCCCGGAAGAACAGACGGAGAGCATGTAGACACCACTGAGACACGTCAGAGATGGACTCGGAAACTCACCCAACCCCAAACTCAACGACCAGATAACTGTAATGTGAACATACGGCACTATGCAACATCACACCTGCAAGGGGAGCAAAGCTCTGAGGGGCTTCTCCCTGAGAAACAGCCCTTGTTTGCTATTCCTAAATTTAAAGGCTTTCTAAATTCTCCATAATTAATACATTTTGCTGCTAACATTCCTGTACTCTTCCGCTCTTTAGCGAACAGAGCAGTCAGATTGAGAACTGATGGATGCTTTCGAAGGGGTGGAATATTCTTCTCTGAAACGGGGGATTTTATTTTCACATATGTTATGACAGTTTACAGAACATTCCTTCACAGTGGCAGGCGTGTCTCTTTGCACAACAAATGTACGAATATACCGCTTGTTTCCACACGCATGCGTTTTTCTGACATGTCTGATCACTCACTGTAAGACCCTGTGTCCGATGTGCTTAACCGAGTAATTGTAAGTGAAAATTATACATGGCATTTTTTTCAGTATGGGTATGGTTCTTTTCATAGCCATCCATTTGTGTAAGGAAATGTGTTTGTGCCTGTCACAGCTGATAGAGATTACTCTGTGCCGTGTTTGTCTATACTTGTCAAGTGTTGCTGTATAAACCTCAGTTTACATCTGGATCTCTGTTAGTGTGCTGTTTTCATTTAAGACCCCGTTTGTGAGTCCCTCAGTGACTATGGCAGCCAATCTTTTTTCTTTTTTAAGCCATTGTGAGCAAAAGTAAATTTTGTGAAACTGTACAGAATAGTCATTCAGCTACCTGATATTTTACTATTGCTATTGATTTTATTTTTTCCAATTTGAGTGATCATGCTGGAATTAGAATTCTATAATCTGGTAAGCTGTATAAATCACAAATCAAATGCCATTCAGATGTAAACAAATAAAACTTATATTTAGTTTTTTATGTCTGTCTTGTTAACAAGAACTGTCTCGCTAAATGGTGGTGGTGTTTTCCCTCATGTCAGGCTTCTTTGAATTTTGGATGCAACGAAGAAAGCTTATGAGTGATAAATAACAACATTAAAAAAATTAAAGCGAAAGCAGACTATTGGACAATAGTTAAGTGTTGGCAAGTCAGTCCAAATAAAAACAAAGCGCTTAAAACACTGACCGGTAGAGGGCAGCAGCTGTCTCAGTGAGTTTCAATGTTAATACCCACTCGCTTGAGTGGCGAAGGGGTGCAATTCTGAAAGGGGATTCCAGGTTTTGCCAATGGAAAATATGAGACCAGGCTTCTTTCTTATCTAAACTGCCAACTGCTTACTCAGTAGTGGGTCGCAGGGTTAGGCTGTAGTCTATCTCAGGAAGTAGAGGGCACAAGGCAGGGCAACATTTTTGGAGGGACGACTTATATTTAGAGTTAAACGTTATTTCAACGCTTTTTCAATGTTGAAACAACTCCATTTCAACCACATTTCAACGTTGAAGGTCGGTCACGTGCCGGCTGGGAACCTTACGAGGCTCAGAATTTTATCGATTAAACAGAACACAAAACGTGCTTTACTTCTGTCTTCCCATTAAAGTATAAACTGGTTTCACAAGCACATCTTGCGATCAGCACACCGTAATTG
This sequence comes from Gymnarchus niloticus, assembly GCA_009936485.2. Taxonomy (NCBI): domain Eukaryota; kingdom Metazoa; phylum Chordata; class Actinopteri; order Osteoglossiformes; family Gymnarchidae; genus Gymnarchus; species Gymnarchus niloticus. Next base: position 3,426,870 of record JAACJT020000033.1, on the reverse strand, counting down.
CACGCCATCTAAGCAGTTGCACTGCACTTTTTAAGCTGCTGGCCCTCAGTCCTGGTGGCCCCTGCTGCTCTTATCCCGCGCCTACTCCGCATCCTGTATCATCAGTCTCCTTATTCCCACGGTCCGGACTTTCTCTGCTGCCACATGTTGCAAAGCAGCAGCCCACTCCAGCAAAATAAAAAAATAACTACAATAAATAAAAGATCGGTGCTCTGAATAAAGAATCAGACGCGCCGCATATGGTTTGTGACTTGCATGGTTTTACCTTGATGAAAGTTTTCGAAGGATGTTCAGTCATTGGAAATCGTACGCATTCTTGATACATTTCATTTTCACACAAAAGAGCACGCAGTTTCTTTAAGACACTCCGTTCTGACCGCCTTGAAATAAAACATGCGACTTAACTCCCCGAACGAGGGGCGAGGAAGAAGGACGTTCGCTTTTTGTGTGAGTTTAATATGACAGATTTAAAAAAAAAAAGTTTAATATGACTGATTTAAAAAAAAAACACAAAAAAACGTTTAATATGACAGATTTAAAAAAAAAAAACACAAAAAAACAAGTTTAATATGACAGATTTAAAAAAACAAGTTTAATATGACAGATTTAAAAAAAAAAATTTTAATATGACAGATTTAAAAAAAAACGTTTAATATGACAGATTTTAAAAAAGCTTAATATGACAGATTTAAAAAAAAACAAGTTTAACATGACAGATTAAAAAAAAAGTTTAATATGACAGATTAAAAAAAAACAAGTTTAATATGACAGATTTAAAAAAAAAAGTTTAATATGACAGATGACGATGCTGCTGGGAGTTACACCTCAGACATACACCTAGTTTTAAATTTAAAGTACAGATGGCGCGTGTGCATCTTTAAAGCCTCTTCTTCGGAATTTAATTTACAAATAAGACATTCCCAATATCCGAGTGCTCAGATATGATCGATGATTACTTGAACGGTGTCTGCAGGTGGCTCCTCACAGCGAAAAAGCGAGAATTACACACCTTCGCGATGACTTTATAAATACACTCCTGCTGAGTTGTACGTAGCTTATCATCGATATGTACACGTCGTAAGAATAGCTACGATCAGCAAGGGACTTCGGGCTTACAGATGTTCAATCATGCCATCCCAGCTCATCACGGACACGCAGCATGTCGTGCATTTTCAATTGCACGCATCCATGCATCATCCCATGCGTTTCCAGATATTATAGCCCGATTAGAAAAGTCAGGCTTTCCCGAAACGACCAATAGGACTGATCGGGCTCCGTCTAGCCTCGGTCTCCGCCCCCTAAGCAGAGTATTAATTGTTCATCGCAGTCTATAATAAGCGCACCAGGAGCCTTGGGAAGGGACTTCAGTGACAGCCGAGAACTCCGTTTTTTTTACCTCACTCTTCTCTTTAGGAGATCTCCTTTAACTCCTCATCATGGTTGATGCATTCTGCGCCACTTGGAAACTGGTGGAAAGTGAGAACTTTGATGAGTACATGAAGGCGCTGGGTGAGTCCCTGTATCTGAGCTACACGTGTACCTCCAGCTCTCTGCCTGATCAGCCCTTATATATCAATATATTACCGATAGAAGAGGGGAGATGAGTTATCTTTGACTTGTATTTATTTGCTGGATCTTGAGATTACAGCTTTGGTTAAACGCTGTGGCTTCGTTTTCTTTCGCTCTCGTTGTATTTGTCACAGGCGTCGGCTTTGCGACGAGACAAGTCGGCAACGTAACAAAACCCACAGTCATTATCAGTCAAGAAGGAGACAAAGTAGTCGTGAAAACGCTGAGCACTTTCAAGAATACTGAGATTTCCTTTAAGCTGGGAGAGGAGTTCGATGAAACGACCGCCGATGATAGAAACTGTAAGGTAAGTAGAGTCCCGATGGGCGCAGCATGACATCTGACTAGGATTCTGTTACCTGTAAAGAAACCCTCGTTTGTTGTCATCAATATACTGTCTATTTAATGACATTTACATTAGGTAATGTTATTGAAAATTTATTTATACCTAGTTATATTTCTATCACTCATTCAGTATGGTATTTGTATTACTTGACATCTTAATTCACAACTTTAGAAACAAGAAAAGCCTGTACCAACCAAAACAGAGCTTTTTCTCTCTGAACTGTACATTAGTTTAGATTTGCACTGGAAATAAAATGTATAAATGGGCCGTCGTTAGGAAAAGGTGGTAAGTGTGCATAACAAAAACAGATGCTTCCTTTGGCAACTCACCTACAGTATATACAGGTCAGCTTTGATCGATGGTTTATAGAATATTTTTGCTCTGATCGCAGTCTGTTGTGAGCCTGGAGGACGACAAGCTGGTGCATGTGCAGAAATGGGACGGAAAAGAAACCAAGTTCGTCCGAGAAATCAAAGATGGTAAAATGATAATGGTGAGCTATGGATAGTTCAGCTGACTGTCTTATTCAGTTGAATTTTGCAAGCCGAAGATCACGGGTGAATGTTGCGGCACATTTTCACCCATCTTAAAGACTGACTTGACTCTGTAGCATGCTGGTAAAGTTAGTTCTTTCATAAAGGCTGGTGTTAAGCTTGACAGCATTGACTTTTGGGGCAAATTTCTAAACAAGCAACACTGTAAGAGTATTAATAAAATCGTAAATATAAATCACAGACCTTCCAACTGGATTTACTGTAGGCTCTTCATTTCCCATGCCGACGATTTTATTCTCTCCATGACACTTTAAATATGCTTCTTTAATGAATTTGACTAGTCTTTTTCCTCTTGTTTACAGAAACTTACCTTTGAAGACATATTGGCTGTACGCACATATGAGAAGGCATAAATTCAGCGACTCCTGTTTATCGTCATATCACTTCAGTCCTGTTTATTGGACTACAGACAAGTGTTTTTATTGTATGTATAGAGTTGTACTTCAACCGCCAAAATGCCGAATCTTTTTTTTGTAAATGGATTTTTCTAAGTGACACAAGTTCTTTAAATCATCATTTGTAAACCTGTGCAAAACAGACTGAAATAAATGACATGACCGGAGCTCCTGGGTTTGCATTGCTTTGCTTATCTTTGGACACTTTGGACATTCTCACTAGTGATGGAGAAATGCGACCTCAAACCCCGTGGTGGGTGGGAGTATCCTGAACTAGCAGTCAATTAATGCTGGCTATTGTTAGCATTGATTAGTAGTTCAGGATACTCCTAACCACCACGGGTTTGAAGCCTCATTTGTCCCATCACGAATTCTCAAGGCCCACCTCTCGTACCACTTGGCGAGTCCAATAGCAGCATCAGGAACATATTAGGTGGAAATATGACACTAATATAACAAGTAGAACAATTCAGTACGCAGTTTCTAATGACTCTGCAGAAATCTGAAGACACCATGTTAAGAAATATGAAAAAATGTCCAAGTTTGCAATCTTACCGAAATGCATTACATAGCTATACAAAGAAGGTTTAACTGGGGATAAAAATCACTTAAAATATTAATCATTTAATGCAGATTACTCATAAATGCGTGAGCTCACCCACTTAAACGTCACACATTATATGCGCAACAGCTAAACGTGGAAAGACGTGGGATATAAAATGTTATGTGCATAAGGAAGCATTGAGATCTCTGTGGCACGACCAAATGACACTGCGCTTTGAAAGCGTGAACACTTCCAAGAATGTTGTAACGACTGAAGTGTGCAACGCCGTCACATGACTACACAAACACTTCCTGTTTGTGACAAGTGAAGCGACTCGTCCGGGCAGCCTGAACATCCTTCTGCGGTTTTTATTGATCATGGAGTATAAAGTCTGTTTTTATGTATGTGTGCTGATTCTACAAAATTACGCGTCAGTTTCCGCCGCCGCTGTCGGGCATCGTTCCCGCGGCGTCGTGGGTAAGTTTGTCACACTGCTTCAGTTAGTGTGGGGCTAAGAAGGGCAACCCGTTGTCACCATTCCCGGACACTTACAGTAAATAGCAATACAGAATCAGTCCCAGTGTAGCTTATATACTTATTGCAAATTTAAACAATTATATACTTATTTTTTGCAAGAAGACGAAATGCTATATTTCTGCGTTTATTGATTAGTAGTGTAAGGCACTACGTATATTTTGATTTGATACAAAATCGGCGGCAGATTTAAAACATGGAATTGAACTTTAACCCCTAAACACTTAGGCACAAAAACAAGATTTGCACACTTACTGTTTTTAACCTTCTGGGTTCAGTTGTTGTGTATCCAAGCCTATTGTCAATAGTAACTGTATACAGCTCAGTATATTACTCTGTCGGGGCTGGTTCGATAGCCTGGTCGTAGATGCCTTCAGGTTATGTTTTTTTCTGAAATTTAGTGCTGTTACAGAAGAACTGTAGTCTTGCACATTATTTACTTAAACCCATCGAGTTGACTGAGACTGTGCACAGCTCTGTGTTTTAAAGCTCATATTACATTGCATTCACTACACCCGTTGTGCTCATATAGCTCTCTTTGATTTACAAATGCCCACATTAGTGTAGATGAAGTTTACTACTCCCGTTTTGTTTTCTTTCTGGGCAGGGAAATTCTGGCACATTTCAGATTTGCATTTGGATCCAAGCTACCATCTCACTCAGGACCGCAGCAAGGTGTGTTTGTCCTCCAAGGGTCACCCAGCCTCTAATCCTGGCGACTTTGGGGACTACCTTTGTGATTCCCCCTACGAGTTGATCCTCTCAGCATTTGATTTCATGAGGCAACAGCCCCTGCAGACGGATTTCATCATTTGGACAGGGTGTGTATGTCACTGAGACTTTTCAAGCAGTTGGGTAATCTTACATCTGTCACTTCTGTTTGATCCTCCAAGTTGCACACAGAGGATATTTAATGTCTTTAGGAACACACCGGTTTAAAGAAGAGCCTGATGAAGGAACTAAATGTTTCAGTGTCAGATTTCAGAGCCAGGTGCACTGACAAATGTCCTGAAAATGTCATTTTAGACTGCTAGTCTGGGAATTTTGCCTTTGCTGAATAAGCAAATTAACTGTGATAATTGTATTTTTAACAGTTTAAATCTCTCTCCTGCTTACAGTTTTCGTCCTCATTAGTTTCATTATATGTCCTTAGTTTTAGTCATGAATATTTAAGTAGAGGAAAATTCAAGTAAGATTTTAATCAATTAGCATGCCTTTTGCTTATTAAGCCAAACTTAAGTAGTATGACCAGGGGTCCATTCCTCAAATCCAGTTGAACAAATCCTATTGTCAAACCTGAATTCTGATTGGAGAAAACTGAAAGCCCGACATCAAAATTAGTTGATTGCCTAAACCTCCCCAACTTTCTCCAATTAGAATTCAGGTTTAACTATAGGATATGTTAAACCTGCTTTCTGGAATACCATCCTGGTATTCCAATCAGATAACGTGGAAGACTAATGAGATTATGGGGGAACATCATTTATCAGAATTTCTTAAATTCAGTTTAGCTTCTGAGTAGACTATGAATGACTTGCCAAGACACACTTCTGTCCCCCTCCCCAGAGATAACCCACCGCATGTTCCTGTGAAGGAGCTGTCCACAGACCTAGTTATACAGGTCATCAGGAACATGACTGACTCCATCAGGAAGTTCTTCCCAAATCTCCCCGTCTACCCTGCTCTTGGTAACCATGACTACTGGCCTCAGGTATTGTACCTCATCCCCCAGTGATGAGGAATTAGGAATTCCTTACTTAACAAATGTCAGTGTTTAGTGTATGTTCAATAGGATTTCTGGGATAATACACTTAAAACTATACTTATAACTATTTAAAATGATATTTACATTTTCTGAGTTACTGACTGATTTAAGCCCATAGCCAAAATAAATTGAAATCTTGATTTGCCAATTGTACCATTGGTACCATACATCAGAATGTGTTTTTCACATATCCCATCTTACTCTTCAGGAGAACACACACACACACACACACACACACACACACACAGCCATTTATTTGGCACCCCTGGAGCAGTGTTGGGGTTAAGGGCCTTGCTCAAGAGCCTAACTGTGATATGGACAACTTTTGCTGGTTTTGGGAATTCAGCCGGTGACCTTTCCGATCACGGGCACAGACAATGAACCCACAGAGCCACATCACTGCCCTACATGTCTATAATATAATATAAGTTCTGTTTAATGCATGGAATGTAATCAGCGTGTTTAGTGTGGCTCTCCTCACTTAAAGATGTTAGCAGGACTAATTGTTTCTGTATTTGAGCTGTAAGGCTTTTTTTTTGTAGGATCAGTTGCCAATGTCTACCAGTAAGGTTTACCAAGCTGTGGCTGACCTGTGGGAACCTTGGTTGGAACCAAAAGCTTTAAAAACCCTGAGAGAAGGTAAATTATCTGTTGCCAGAGCAAGCCGGTAATGATAAAATTTGTTGCTCCAAACTGGCTGATCTCAGCCATTTTCTATGTTATTTGTTTTCATTGATTATTTCATGTCTGAGTGATCCTGCATTGTAAACACATATGTACATCTACCTGGCCATCAAGAGAGAAATGCATCCATCTGTCTCCTAATAGGTCACAGGGGGGCCTGAAGTCGATCTTAAGAAGCATAGAGCACGTAGCTGGGGTACACCCTGGGCGAGATACCAGGCCATTACAAGCACACACACATACATTCCAATCATAGAGTTTAGAGACAGTAGTTAGCGTGCTTGCATGTATTTGGACTGTGGGAGGAAACTGGAGTACCTGAGGAAACCCACGATTTAGTGGGAACATGCTAACTCCACACCCAAGTGGTGGTGGGATTCAAACCCCCAACCCTTGAGGTGTGAGGCAGCAGTGACACCCATTGAGCCACCCATGAGAAGTAAAGCTGATGCTAATATAATACCATTAAGCTGCACGTTTAAGAGTCGACTTGCAAGGGTGTTGGAGGGTAATAGGAGAAAGAACCCATCAGCAAGCGTTTTCCTCTGTCTGCTGTTGGCCGCGAAGGTGGATTTTACTCCCAGCTAGTGCAGCCCAACCTGCGCCTGGTGAGCCTGAACACAAACCTTTACTACAGTCCGAACAAAGAGACGGTGAACGTGACCGACCCAGTTGGGCAGTTCAGCTGGTTGGCGGAAACCTTGGAGAGCTCTCGACAGAGTGACGAGAAGGTAAGGGGAATCGGATGAGGTTCAAGATGACTGCCATATCTTTCCACATTTTTAATTGCATGATGTAAGAAGAGCCAAATAACTAAGAGACCCCGAAGCGGATATAGTGTCCTTCCTCAGTGTCACGGCCAAAGATCCCAAAACTTATCAGTGAATCACTCAGCTCTTGTTCCTTGTGAAGCCATTTGAATTCTGGGACATATTAACAACTGACAATTTGAAGCTGACCATAACGACACTAGCATGTAGTCTTGTCTGTGCTGCGGAAGGTATACGTCATCGCTCACGTTCCGGTCGGGTACCTGCCCTTCGCGTTCAACACGACAGCCATGCGCAAAGTCTACAACGAGAGGCTGGTGGCGATCTTCCGAAACTACAGTGACGTAATAGCCGCCCAGTTTTATGGCCACACCCACCGAGACAGCATTATGGTGCTTTTGGATGACCAAGGTAGCCTAAACACTCAGCTAGATGATTCCCTGCAAATCAAAGACGTTTTCAAGGGTTTTTGATTCTTTTTTAACATAATCACTTTGCCTGTTTTAAAGGGAAGCCACTGAATTCAATTTTCGTCACTCCGGCTGTCACTCCGATTAGAAATGCAGCAGAACCTTACTCAAACAACCCAGGCATCCGCATGTACCAGTACAACCCGCAAGATTTTACTATTCTGGTAAGTAGAGCCACAGCAATCCTGAGGGCTGGTAGCAGAGGACTTTTGACCAAGTCAGTTTCAGGTCACGTGAAGTACGTGATCCATTCGAAACAGCACGGTAACAAAATTATTTACCTTAGGGGAAAAACCTAATGACTTAACAATAATCATGTACTTTGGAACAAATTGGAATGCGGGGTTTTCACCGAGTGATGTCAATATGCTATTTTTTATTTTCATAAACCAGCCATGTTGCATTGTCCGTGTTTTATCCACAGGCCTGAATAACATGACTCATTACCTGTCCGCTCCTCTCCTGAAAGACAACTCTGTTTAAACCTTGGACAACATTACTTACTGTTCCCACTGCCTCGCCATTGTTCACATTGAATTTAATTTCCATTTTTTAATTTCTCCCCAGTCGAGAAGATGTGCGCCATTGTGTTGCTTTTCTTCTCCAGTTAACCAAACTCTGTATATGTTTTATACCACTTATAATGAATAATATTAATGATAGATGTAAGATCTCCATTCATTAGATCAATGGGGGGCACTCTCTCTAGTACAGCAGGCAATTAATGCTGGTGCTTTCATTTTATTTTACCCCCAAGGATATTTTTCAGTACTTCCTGAATCTCACAGAAGCAAATCAGGAGAAGAAGCCAGACTGGAGGCTTGAATATATGATGACAAAGGCTTTCAACATGAAAGACGTTCAGCCACGGAGCTTGCAGCAGCTTGCCGAGAGTTTTGCAGTGCCTGAGAGCCAGGCTTTCAAGCAGTACTTTAATCACTTTATGGTGAGCTACAGTGACACAGTTGTTTGCCAAGGACTCTGTAAGAAAATTCAAGTGTGCTCTGTGCAGTTTTTGGACCAGGCCTCGTACACCAAGTGTATTAAAGAGAAGTCAAAGGCAGAAGGAATAGATTATAATCTATTGTGATGAGGCACCAAAGCAAGAGAAAGAGGAGCCTACTAAAAAATGATTAAAGTTTGTTTTTTTTTTACAGCAGAGGAAATGAAAAGGCATATTTTAAGAGGATACATTGTGAAAATCAGGGCCATCTATCCATCCATCTTCCAATCATGCATCCTGGATGGGGATGTGGGGTGAGGGTGTGTAGGGTACATGACTGAGGTACACTCTGGATGGGATGCCAGTCCATCTCAGGGCAAATACACAACTCCCCTAATCTTTACAGATGGGGACTGGGGTCCTCAGACAAAACCCAGGTCACAGGGAGAACATTTAAACTGTCCATAGACAGAGTGAGGCAATAATGCTACCCACTGATCCACGGAGCCCCACGTCAGGACCATCCGGGATATGTTTGAGTATCATAGTTAATTATATTTTGGTCGATTACTTTTTGATTATGTTTTTGTGTGCTACTCTTGTACTTTTTGACGTCATATTGCTAGAAATAATGAAAATCTGCTCCAGGTTAAAAAAAAATAAATAAATAATATGATGAAAATTTACATTTGTGAAGAGATTTCATGCGGTCCATTGTAGAAAGTATCCAAGTTATAAATAATGCTGCAGAGAATGCAGAGCTGGAACCACAGACCGTGTGCTGGGTTCTAATCGGTTAATCTATACCCTCATTTACCCGGGAGGCCAGGCCATGTAGTATCTGAAATGGCTCCTTAGGAACTTGGAGGTGGCCCACAGAAATCAAGGCAGGTGAGTTTGAGAAAAATGGATCTGTCAAACAGCTTAGTAGTACATTCTTGAAATTCTTTAAATTAAGGCTCTGAAGGAGAAGTGTGCTTGTTCCCAAAGTCGGGGCTGCTGCTCTTCTCCCTTCGGTCTGCCCTTTCTCCCCGCCCAGCTTGCACAGCGCCAGCCCAGCTGCACTACTGTATGTCCGCCATCCAAACAGTTTCATTATCAAAGGCCTTCAGTTCAGCATCTTTATTTTGCCCATGCCATAGTGTAACTTTTTTTTTCCCCACCTCCATTGCACCATTGAGGAACTGTGGGAAAGGTTAACTCATGACCTCTGTTTGAGAAAAGAGATTCTCTGAAATTTCTCCTTGCACTAAAGCTGCTCTCTGTGGGCGGTGGCATGAAGAGCTTCCCAACAGCTTCCCCACCACCCGGCCCCCAACCGGTGGGCTGGTATGTGATTCCTGGACTGCTTTCCTTTTACACTGCAGAGGAAATCTTTTAGAACACAAACACTGGCAGCCCGTGTCATTGACAACAAGGCTCTCAAAGACGGCAGTGAATGTGAATCGGGAAGGAAAGCGAATGCGTCGCATAACGATGAAGGGCTTCCGAGCATATGTCCCGATAATCGCTCACTGATACGTTGTAATGAGGCTTTAACACAAGACTGCTGAGAAGCCCAGAGAGACTAATCAGTAACGTGGCAGAAGTGGGTCAGTATTTTGTGTGCGATTAAAAGAACAGCACCTGCTTTTACCAGCCTCTGTGGTCGTTTGTTATTTTCTGACCTCGCCCTGATTTTTGACAGCAACCCACAAATCATATTAGAGGGCACTGATGTGGAGACTCCACCTCCTGTGGTCCCGCCTCCCTCAGCTTGACCTTAAACGTATACGTATGACGACTGGCATTAAAGGAGGTCTTTTTGGGCCGGTGGTTCTTTACGTCATGCACAGAAGCCTTGCTCACACATGCTCATGACTTGGCAAGGCACAAAAAATGGCCGTAGGGCTGGAGTGAGGCGGCTGAGACGTGCCCAAACTTGTACCATCCCGCAGGACCGCACAGATTAGCAGGGCACACATCTGCACATGTCTGCTAGCTCACACTGTGTCTCTGCAAAAGCTGGGCAGAAATGGTCCTGGTCACCATTATATTACTTGCATACCATTAATGATACTCCATTACTGGTATATAAGTAATAACACTGTGAAATACAGGGAAGCCCCTATAGCTGGCGAAGTAGATGACAGGTGTATTTACTCACGCTGCTTCTGTACAGTAGTGGAACGTAAACATCTGCAGAGTGGCACGCAACCCCACAACACTCTGGTGCAGCGTCATGTGTGTTATTAAACTTTGGGCTTTTGCTCCCATGCAATTTTACTGAGCATTCAGAGCCGTCCTAGTGGTCTGTGTAACAGGCACTCAGAAGTTTAGTGTCATCGAAAGAGAGGTCAGCTTGAGTAGCCATGTATTATGGGACCATGTATTACGATCCGCCCCTTTGTGGACCTCGGTATCCCGGCATCGTATCCATCAGCGTTTAATCTGAGTATTACTGTCGAGATTGTGTAACTGTACCACCTGCTGGGGGAACTGGAATTTCTGAATGCCTTTATTCATTTTCATGGGGGGAGGGGCATTACAGTGAACACATGCATAAAAGCAACTATTAGTTTTTTGTTCATTTTGGCCGTAAGCTAAAGAATTACACGACGCAGTGATTTTACAATTAGTTAAAAGCAGGATGCGGCCCTGTTCACTGAAGCAGCAATATTCTTGTGATTTTAAAAAATATGTTATAGGTGTAGGACTACTGTATTTTATAATTACTTATTTTTACACATGCAAACTGTTAATAAACAGGAGACCTGAAACGTATTAATGTTATTAAAAGCTATTTTTCCATATATGAAATTTCACAATAACTTTGCACTAAAGCTGCATTTCACAGCATGCTTTATTGCAGTGCTGTGGGTTAATAATGAGTATGTTGGAAGAACTTGGGAAGCTAATGAACTGTTATATGCCTGTGTCGCGTTTGCCTCGCTGCATTTCGCTTCACACAAAAGTGTGTGGTAAATGGATCAAACTTCTATGGATGGTTGAGCTGGGAAAACCCGGTCGGACGTGGCCGGACAGAGCCATATGAGCCCAGTCTGCTCTCTGCAACTCAGGTTTCATTTGTACCTCCATGGAGTTTTTGGTTTTGCCTTCAGCATATCTGATGCGATGCGTGAGAGAGCAGGCAAGCGTGAGGTGAGTAATGAGAGAATCTTGATTACGCTCGCAAATTTGATTCGTTAACAACCCAGCATAACAGTCGTCTTCATATTTCTTTTTCCCAAGTTTCCAAATTTTTATCTTGTCTGTCTCAGTGCTCTTGCGGTTACCTCAGGACCAATCTGTTGTAATAACTGGGGGGAGGAGGTTATGGGTAACAGCTGACCATTGTGTCCTTGTCTAATTAATTCAGGGAGCGTATCTTGAGAGACTGCCGGGTTGCCTTGGTAAAGAAGAATAACCTCAAGTAACCTCGCATGGACATTTATCTGGGCCAGGAGGGAGTCTGTCTCCCCACTAATAAGATTTTCATTTCACTCTTTTTATATCCCCAATCCGTCCCACTATTGGAACCAGTCTCCTTTTGTGATGCTCGGTGAATATTTTGAACTAATTAGTGCATATTTAATTTAATATGGAAAAATAATTTAAATATTTAATGACATTTATGGTTCTTGGAAAACTCCTGCATTAGGTGCCAACCAGCTTGTCCCCCCATCAACCTTCTTAAATCGTGGCATTGATAAGGTTCCTAGTATAGTTACTTTATAGGCATCGAATTAGGTAAAAAATACTAATTAAATTGTACCCATGCGGATTAAGCAATTGTTCGGTTTCCTACCAACTTCTCAGCCAAAACCACGCACCGGAGTTGCTTCATCTATTTTCAATGTTTCTGTATTCAGCGATTAAACTGTAGAAATTCTGCTATTTTCTGGGTGTAAGGTACAAATACGCCTGGCTGCTCGCTTTGTCTCGACACTAAAACGAGCTCCATTAAAGGACCCCTTCGTGTGTGAGTCCATCACACAAACAGCATTTCAGATTCCATTAGCGTCCCGCTCACTTTGGCGGTAACTCTGCTAAGCGCTCCCGAGGGAAGAGAAAGACTTCGCGCAAATTAAATGTCACGTCGCGCATAAATTCTCACACTGTACTAAAAACCAGGTCGTAAAAAAAAATCTCCAGCCCAGCCTGACTGGGTTGCGACACGCGTGACGCCTTTGCGTTCTCACCTTCTCGTGCTGTGCGTTTTCTTGGCTCGCCTGACGTGCTGCTGTTCGTTCGTATTGCTTACCGACAAAGACCGATTGTGATTCTGATACTGCTCTGGGCAAGATGTCCATCTTCGTATGCTGCCACGACCGTCTGGCTGTGACCTAGGGGCCTGTTCCAGAAAGTGGGCTTAACAATCCTATAGTCAAACCTGAATTCTCACTGGAGAAAACTAAAAGCCTGACTTCAGGATTTGTTGATTCCCCAGATCTCAAGTTAACAAAGTCCCTTGCTTTACTGTTGACTTTGCACTTTGGACTAAAATCAGAAGCAGGTGAATAAGCATTCATTCTACTGATTGTATCTCATTAGTGCATAATTATGAGCTTGAATGAACTTCGGTCAGGTGAAACATTTTGAAAATGCATAAATTTGAATCCCAACTGCCTCTTATTTAAGACTTAAGTATGATATGAGATGCCGATCTATGCTTTTGATATGCGTTACATCAGGAAAACTGTTTGCAGCAGAATTGCGAAAACAGGACTACACATTGGTTTCCACCTGTGATTTTTGAGGTACCTTTACAGATGTGGCCAAAAGTATTGGCAGCCTTCCACTTTTTATAGAAGAGCAGAGCAGACACTTTTGATTTACAACTTAACATATAAAATGAAAATAGCATGACAAAATTTTAGGGATGCCTTAAAATGTAAAAGAAATATTTGGATTTTACTGATATCTCAACCAGATAATTTACTTTCATAGGTTTCATAGGTATCCTGTAGTCAGTTACTCAGCCTATTTGAATGGAGAAAAGTACTCTCTTTACTGTTTTGTGTCATTGGGTGCATTACACTGAACATGGATGAGAGATGGAAAAGCAGAGAGGGGTCAGGGAAGAAGGTAACAGGTAATATAATATGGTCAACTTGGGTTAAGGTAGAGGCTCCAAGACTATTGCCTAAGAGCTTCCTGTTCCTGTGACCATAGCTGCCAATCAAGAAGTTTAAGGTCTTTGGGATCATAGCCAACCTCCTTGGACACGGCCAGAAGAGGAAGACTGACTCCAGGATGAATGGTGGAGAAAGAACCAAGGAACTTTAACACTTTGTTCAAATACCTACGTAAATAGCTGTTTTTTTTTTCTTCCCCATTTTATGTACATAAAAGCAAAACGTGCTACAGTTAATGCCCTGCCTCCCATTGGGGAGTCTTCATCAGGGAACACTACCATTCGCTGGCCTCCAGTGAGGGAGGAGGATTTTCCCCACCTCCTAATCTGTGCCCCATCGGAGGGGGGTTTGCTTTGTTGACAGCTGGGGGAAAATCCTGCTTCTTTGCTGTAGATCCTCATTAGAGAGCTGCTCTTGAAGGTCTGAGAGGCTCACTCTTATTCATGGCTTCTTCTCCAGAATTCAGTTTGCCAGTTTTTAGATCTGTGTCATGTGTACTGTTCATATTATACTTCTGCATTTTCTCCTTAGTGGCACATTTGTAAATTGAATACAATTTTCAGTAGCACATGCAAAAATATTGTGCATAACACTGCATAAATGACGGTATTATAACACTGCATTCTGGTCCAGGGTCGTCTCTTCTCGTAGGCACAAGACATAAAATAGAAGACCCCTAAGACAGGATTCAAGGCCATTGCTAGTCAACAATGCATATTATCTGAAATATAGTAAAGGTTTCATAAAGTAATTACAGGTTTAGTTTGGTCAAGTCGTCAATGGAAAACCAAAGAGAGGAGTCTGTTTTTGGTGATTCTCATTGAGTTATTTTTAGCCAGGAGTATTCTATATTTGTTAGTGACTCAGTTGGGTGTTTCAGCTTGAAAAATGTTTTTTGACTTTGTGATGCAAAAATGTCTATTGCAGTGGTTGAAAAAAAAATCCTGAAAGATCTGTGGACCCCTGCCCTCCACCTCACACCCAGAAACTTGTTCCAGGAGAATTCCGGCTGGCGTGGTATAGCTTCGAGCCAACATTGGCCTGGCATCTCCTCTAAAAGGTCTGCTTCATTACACTACTGTTTCCCAATCCCCCCTCAGCTTGTTTTCCATACTGGGCAAGGGTCCGGGGGGATATTTGAGGGACAGGAGGGAGGAGAAGAAGCAGGAAACCAAATGGGTTATCCTTTCGTTTCATGCTTCAGTGGCAATTTGTCAAACAGCATGAATGCCTGCCTTCATGAAACTCCGCAAAGACAGACGGGGGTTTGGACTTGACTGTGTTTTAAGCCGATTGTGTCCCCTTTCCTTTGTAGGCTGAGCATAGCCTGTTTGCTGACAGCCAATCACCTTTGAGCTTGAGCATTACATCACTGTCAGATGATGTCTTTGCCAAGCATCCAAGAGAAGCTTTCCTTGTTGTACTCTTTGTGAAGAAAAGAGGCACTCTGGGAAAGAGTAAAGCTTCCTTTCATGGGAATGACTGAATTGAGCTGAATTTTGAGGAACAAAAACCAAATTCTTATTGGCGAGTATTCCCAGACATAGCAGGTGGTTATTGTGCTTTGCCATAATTCATTCTGTTTGAGTACAGTGGCATTGACTGCGGACAATTGAAATTGTACATGCAGGACTTAGTAAGCAGAGAGATTGGAATTTGCATGCTGGGCAGAATCTCAGTCTTTCTCCTTACAGATAAACTTGCCTATTGATTTGTAAACCCAAGGAGTTTCACAATTCCACAGGAACATCGAACTTATCGTCACTTCACTCTTGCTTGTAAACATAACATCTGGATTAGTTATTTACAAAACGTCAACACATTTCATGTCCTACTATTGTAAAAACTGGAAGTTACATTTTAATGTATGTTTGTAAGAGGAAAAAATTATAAACCTATTCTGGGAATATTGGTGTTAATTCGGTATGTTTTAATTAAAACAAAAAATTGTTTCATTTTCGCTAACCAGGGGGGCTTGGTGGGTCGCACTGTTGCCTCACACCTCTGAGGTTGTGGGTTTGAATCCCACCTTCATTCTGTGTGCAGAGTTTGCAGATTCTTCTCCTTGGATGGGTTTCCTCCCACAGTCTAAAAACATGTGGTTAGCTTGATTGGCGGTTCTATTTTGCCTGTACAGTGTGAGTGTAGGTGTGTCTGTGCCCTGTGACAGAAGGCGATCCCTTCCAAGATCCACGCCAGCCTTGTGACCTCTGCTGCCTGGGATAGGCTCTAGGCCCCCTGTGACCCTGACCCAGATAAGTGGTTGGACGATGGATGGGTGAAAAATAATCCATCCATCATTCAGCTGCTTTTCCAGTACATTTTCTCAAGACAAAATGTCACTGGGTTGAGAACTTTTTATGAAGTTATTAATGAGTAGCAAGAAACAATCTTTGTCTTTTCATGATTTTTTCTCACTTTACATTCGCTCTATTTACTCCATAGCACTAAAAGGTATTATTGTATTTGATCTGCAATTAAAATACACGTAAGACTTTCTGCATTTTTTCAGGTGCAACATAATGTATTTTGTCCTGCTTGCATTACAGTAACATTAGATTTATTTTCTGAAAATCTCGCAGAGAATTTAGCTTATTTTAATAAAAACGTAACTCGCTTGCTGAGACAGAGTTAACTTCTGCTAAACTAAAACAACAACATTATTCATGGTAATTAATGCACTCATTAGTAATAGTGCATTCATAGTCAGCGGATTTCTTGTTTTCTTAGTACAGTGAAGTGTAATTAAGAGTCATTATATGGGCTTAGTTTCAGGCTGAACAGGTGCTTCACCTGATTTGCTTGAGTGGAAGCGTCCAGCTGTTTGCATTTTGAAATAAAAGCAGAACCTTTTGTACCCCCACTTCCAAAGACGCCCTTCAGTCATCTGAAAACTTCAATAAATGTAGTGTCCATCAGCAAAGCAGTGACCATCTCCTAAGGACGGCTCCATGCTTGCTCGTTTGGTGGGTCTGGACCTTGGAAACCTGCGGCGTGGGGTCAGGGCTGCTCTTTGATCATAGCTGAGCCGCGGGTTGCAGTCCCTTTCATTCCACATGAAGTGGAAGACCCGTATTCACAGCCCAATGGATGCATGGTGGAAATGTGTGGATCGACGGTAAGGGAGGCCGTGATCATAAAATCACGCTCCTCTGAGTTACCAGCATGAGACACAAGAGTGTGTTGTTGTTGATGGTGTGAACGTGTGTAAGAACACACAACTGGTATTTGTTAGTGTTCTTAAACGTTCATGCCAAATGACATTTAAGGCCGTAAGTGGCAGAAATGACAAAATGGCTTAAGAATGTAATGTCAGAATCAAGTCAGTGTCAAAAATATTTTCTGACACCACAGTATTGCTTTGTACCAAAGTGAAAGTCATATTTAAAAAGTCATACGTGATATAATTATGGGGGAAGAGTTTGCAAACTTGATTCCAATTTTTCTACCCCTCGGTCTTGTGTTCTTTGCTTTCTAATCTACCATGACCCAAATTAAATAAGCAGTTACTGAAAAAGAATGCATGAATAGATGAATGGATGCACGGGTTGATAGACGGATATAAATGCAAAGCTTAGACGGGAAACAAATGAGTATTCTACACAACAGTCGGAAGGCGATGTGTTTTTCAAGTGAAGTCAAGTGTGTTCATTGTTGCATGCCATCCACGTACAAGTATATGGTTGCACGGGATAACTGGGCTCTGCCATATGGTGCACCTTACAAACGGAGACCATCAAATGGATGAAAGGCAGGGTTCACATTAATTTAAAACTGCAAAAATACATGCCATTTTAAGATTGGGCGGGGGGCGGTTGGATTTAATACTATAGGTGCATAGTTCATATGTGTCATTAATTCTAAATACAATGGCAGCTTAGAACAATCAGTAAGCCAGGATTTTTCTTTCATTTTCTCTGAAATTCTTTAGTACCACATATCCGTAATCTTTATAGTCTTGCTAGATGATCCATACTTGATCGTCTGACAATGTTCTTCATCAGTCCCATGCTGGCCACACTCCCACACGCATTTCTGACTTCCACTTCCTTCTCTTTAAAATCCAGGCAAACGAGCCAGGTTTAGTTTTCACGCTAGCAATATCCAGATCAGCTGAAACGAGTTCCTCAGCGTTTAGTGAACATCAGCACATTTTTTGGCGATGTATCCGATCACGTGTATTATCGTTACTGATCGCTCTGACCATAGTGTTTCAACATTTGAAATTGCGGTAAAATGGTTGCCATTCATTTTTTATTCTTGTACCTTTTTGGAAATTCACTC
>JAACJT020000033.1:3365595-3408795 GCA_009936485.2 Gymnarchus niloticus | reverse complement strand
AGTGTTTCAACATTTGAAATTGCGGTAAAATGGTTGCCATTCATTTTTTATTCTTGTACCTTTTTGGAAATTCACTCCAGTTGTGTCAGTTAAAGTATTGACTTGTATAAAATTTTATTGAGCTGTGAAATTTTGAGCGGCAGATGTAACCGAAATCAACAAACAATCTAAACACATCTAATGTGTTTTCAAAAAGCCAGATATTTATTTTCTGTGAAAACGTGCATCTTTTATGGCACAACTCACACATGCTCCTGATTATTAGCTGCAGGGCAACTTGGATAACTGACCAGACTTTAGCTATGATGATACTGGTACCACAAAAAACCAGGTTCAGTCTATAAATATAAGCCTTGATTTCCTGCATTTTATTTTTTGAACGATTTTAATTCACCATTATGTTAAGTCTACATTTCTTCAGTATTTTGCCATTGTAAATCAGTGGCTTCATATAAAATATATATTTCTTCTGCTCTTACAGCTCTGAGATTAGTTACTGTCTGCTTTGTGTCTTGAAGCATGAATGGAGTGAATATTGACACGTTTTAACGTGATATTTTTGATGCTTGTATTTGATTCATGCACATACATGCAAACCTGCTATTCATTATTATTAATATTTCAATAAGATCAGTAGTTAAATGAATCACTTTCTTATTTTCATGCTTTGGCAATCACTGTTTCTTTATTAACAAATCAATAGAGACACTGCGGCGTTACAGGCTGCTGCCTATAACAATTTCTACTGATGCCATATTGCCACCATCTGGCTACATGGCTTCATTGCATCGTTGCGCTCTACAGTATTGCATTATTTCTCAGTGGTGTTTGGGTCAGACACTTCAGGTGTGTGCAGGTATTGGACTGACTAGAGAAAACGCAAGGGTACTACAGTCACGCTATCAACAACGAGAGTGACAACAGTAACAATAACAAAAATAACAACAATAACAATAATAAATGTCACATCTCATGAGTTTGTGAGGTCCACGGTTTGCAACGACAACACCACTCGTTATATGTTGCTTAATGTGCCTGTGGGTCAAATACCACCCCGCTCCGTACGTGTTTTCATGTTCTCCTTCAGGTTGTCTAAGCTTCCGCTGGGTGCTCCTGTTTCGGAGAAGCTTGGCAATAAACCCGGTGTTCCCTGAATTAGTGTAAGTTTGCCCCGTTATTCATTAGTCCCCTCTAAGGTCACCAGGACAACGTTTGGAACACGGTGATTCTGCCTGAATTTAGTTTTTGAAAATGGGTATTATATCATGTGTCTGTATATAAAGTATTAGAAATTCTAATTTGCATTTATTTACATATCAGACAGTGACATCTGTACCAGCCCTCTGGATCCCCTAGGACAGATGGGATTCTGGATGTGCCTTTATCCTCATGTTTTACTTTCTCCAGTTGCCTTTTCCCAGAGTACCCTCAATTATATAACCTGCTTCCTTTGTTATTTAAGCCTAAGTTTCCCCCTCGTTGGTGTCGAGCGTTCGTGTTTTCTTCAGTTGTGTTGTTTTGTTCAGTTTGGCTTGTACCTTTTAGTTAGCTTAGAATCGCAAGGATTGTCCAATGTTGTCCATGTCGATAAAGGCATTACAAGTCTTATTTTTATCTTCTAGTCTTGTTCCTGGTTCCTAGTTTCTGGACTGGTAATGCCCTGGTCATGTCTGTCTGTATGTTCTGTGCTTACAGTTCTAGCCTTGCCCAATTTGTCTTTTGAGTTCATTCACTTGTGTTCAGGGCAAAGTCCAGTTTTGGTTCCTTTGTTTGTTAAACCTTGTTAGCACTCGCACTCGGATGCTCACCATCCTTACCTCATGGCCCCGTGTCACAGACAATTTTGTCCAAAGCAACGTAAAAGTGAGGCAAGCTTGAAGTCAGGGTGCAGTG
The DNA here is from genome assembly GCA_009936485.2 of Gymnarchus niloticus. NCBI lineage: Eukaryota > Metazoa > Chordata > Actinopteri > Osteoglossiformes > Gymnarchidae > Gymnarchus > Gymnarchus niloticus. Next base: position 3,406,902 of record JAACJT020000033.1, on the reverse strand, counting down.
TCAGCCAGCATCCAGGAATGATGGGACAAAAGAGGCTTTAAAACCTATTGTGGGTCGGAGTATTCTGAACTAACCAATCAATGATTGTGCTAAATGAGGCTTCAAAACTTGTGGCAGGTGGGAGTATCCTGAACTAACTAAACAATCCTGGCGCCAAATGAAGTTTCAAAACCCATGATGTGCAGGAGTATCCAGAAGTGTCAATCATTGCTGGCGTTAAATGAGGCTTCAAAACCCATAGTGGGTGGGAGTTTCCTGATCTACCAATCAATACTGGATATTGACAGCATTGATTGGTAGTTTAGGGTACTCCCACCCACCACAGGGTTTTGAAGTCTCATTTGTCCCGTCACTAGCATCCAGCACTCTACCTCAAGCACCCAGTAGGGATGCGATTACTCTTCCGCCGACAGGAATCAAACCCACGATATTCTGGACACAAGTGCAGAGCCCTCATCCATTGGGGTACACACTGCCAAAGATTTTGTGTAATGTTTCTGAATAAAAACCTTGTTTCTCAGTATAACAAGGCATCTTTCAGAAATTCAACATGTAGCTCTGTGCTTACAAGGCTGCATCCTTTAAAATTATACTACCTGTTGCACCGAACTACATGTATATAGGAAATATTCCTTGAAGTCTCTAAATATTACTCATCCATAGTCAACAGTTAATTATTGGTGCCTAGACAGCAACACTTTAATCACCATCTGACCATTATCTGGGCCCATCTGCCCACGGTAAACCGGACACATCTCTCCAGATGTCAGCGAGGGTGGCTGGGTCACCCTGCTTTCAAAGGGCAGCCGGACGTATGGCGCGACGGCTTCAGGGTATTGCTAATATGACGTTTAGCACATGTTAAACAAATGCGCTAATGGGGATTTTCAAGCACTTAGGCCACTATGTGACCTGAAGAGAGTGCGTAACCGCGGCTCATCACCTTGCTGAGCCAAACCTTACCCATCTTCATCTCCATCTCTGCCAAGCATCCCCTTTAGCAAACTGCGTACGATTGGGAGGTTGGGCGACCCGCACGGACATGCACTCTGCTTGTATCCCGCCAGTATCCTGAAAGCAGGTTCCTTCGGCCATCTGGTGGCTAAGAAATTCCCCAGGGCACCGGCCTGATTCATGTCCTCTCTGCTTAATCATGTGACACCAGCAGGTCAGCGGTTCCCGAGCTCACTTACACGCTCACCAGAAATCAAGGGTTTCATGTCGTTTTGTTTAACATATTCAGTTGGTCCCTCTTAAAAAAAAATTATAGCACAACTTTCAAATTGACTTTTAGTCTCCAAAAATGTGATTCTGCAAATATTCCTGGAAAATGTCTATCAAAATACAAATCAGAGATCAATTATATGCAATACACAAGAGGCTCTTGATGGTAACCGATAATGGCTAAGGGTTACTGATTATCAAAGGATGCTAGTTATAATGACAGATGGTGCACTTGTTGGATTTATATATAAAACCTACCATTCCATTAACCCTTCTTAACATTGCATACTTCTCTCTCTATCTCTGTCTGTCTCTTTCAAATTCTAAGCAGCGCAGTACATATGTTATTTCTGCATTATTATGCATCTCTGAATACACTTATAGGTGAATGCAATAGAATTAGAAGACGATGAAATCTGTGCCTGGGAATGGATGGTGATGAAGCTCTATATCCTGGGTGGCTTCATGATTAGCACTGTTCTCAGGCCTCATATCTCCAGGGTTTGAGGTTCAAATGCGAATCTGGTTCCCAGTGGAGCTGTGAAGTTTGCCTGCTCCCCCAGTGTTGCATGGGTTTCCTTCTATAGTCCAAATATTATTGGGTGAGTGAGCATTTCTAAATTCTATACTGCCTTTTGTGTGAGCATTGCAGTGGACTGGCAGCCTTGTGCCCTACATTTTCTGAAAACAGGCTCTACCATACCATCTACCATCTCCCATAAAGCAGGAAGTGTTGCCTTCGGTGCTGAAAGGACTGCTCTAAAGTTCGCTCTTCTCAGATGATGTCCATATAACCTCAGAAGATCTCCCTGCTGCAGCTGGTAAATCTGAAAGTAATGCTGCTCTGCTTTACGTGCTCTATGTGAGGTCATCGTCTTTAACCTTACCACCGTCTGGCCCTTGTGTCTCTGGCAGGGGTGGGGGGCTCACAGCTCACAAAGGAGGAGCCTCATTGTCCTCCATTGTGCTACAGGCATAGTGAACTGCGAGTGTTTTTCCTCTCTAGCGTGATTCGATACCATCTGACTAACTGTGAGCTGCCTGCTGCCCACTGGTATTCCCGGCTTCACAGTGCTGTGCCTCCCATAATGGGAGTAGAAAAAGTTTCTTTTTAATTCTGCCGTCAGTAAATCAGTAAACCTTTATACATGTGTTTAGCTACTGCAGCATGTGTCATGCTTTACTTTTCAATCTGTCTTCTAACTGCTTACACTGCCCAGGGTTGTAGGGTACCTAATGTTTCCTTTCATTAATATTAATGAGCAAGTAGCCACATTGGTTCCGAATCCTCTTCTGTTTCCGTTTCTATGTTCACACCATTTCTACTTTCCTCTGTTTTTTTCCTGGCGCTTAAGAAGGTGGAGAATCTTATTACCATACAGTAAGAGTTCGCACTTTTAAATCTATGTATATCTGTGTGATTCCCGGTCAAATCCTTCCTTTAAATATATGAAGATTTTAAACCGTAAATGCAAGGATCAGATTTTTCGCACAGCCTCTTTAGTTGTTTTAAAGATTACAGTGCACTTTTGCTCAGTGGTGGCTTTGGACAAGCTTGCAAATAACATCTTTGACCCTTTCCGAGTGCTCGCTTAAGGGAGACGAAAGGACCAGAGAGCCTTTAAAAAGACAGCTGGCCTTTTTCTGGAAAAACTCATTTCTTATGTAAAAAAAAAAAAAAGAGTCCATTTGTCTGATCCCCCCCGAAGAGTGCAGTGTAATTATCGCCTCCCCGTTACACAGTCCCCTGGGGACACTCCATAATGTTCCTTTTGGCATACAGCTGTCTTCAAGGAGGACCTTGCTGGTCTCTTCTCACCCACAGCCATCCGGTGGCCCGCCCTGTCTTCATCTCCCCCTCAGCCTCCAAAGCCTGTGGAACATTGGGACGTAGGTGTGGCCACGTGTCTTCAAGGCAGCAGTGAGCACGGATATCTCACAGCTGCAAACAGGAGGCCAGATGCAGAGAAAATGCACAGTCAAAAGGCCCATCAAAAACACAGACCTACTTTTCACAACTGGGCCACTGACCGACCCTATTCCTTTCCCTGCTCTGGGACAAAATAACAGCATATGGGTAAAGACTGCTGGACTCTAGGTGCGCCATCAGATGTTTGTTTCTGATGAATTTTATTTAGCCTCATTTAATGCTCTGGGCTATTTGAAACCGTTAAATTATTACAGGTGTGTAAACAAAGACATGTCCTGATTAGAGAATTAGTTTGCCAAATATTCTAGCGGAGAGTATCTGTTTCAGATAACACATTTTTGCAGCTGAAGGAAATTGTGTACACTTGAACACAAAATGGAGCGTGCTTTCTATGTGCATGATGATATTGTTTAGTTTGTGTGTGTCTGTTATCCAAGAGTGGACCCAGAGAGACATAAGAAAGATCAAACACAAACCTGCCCCCGCCACCTCTTCAAACGAATGATGTACAATACGGGATGCCTTAACTGTTGACAACATATATAAAAAACAGCCAGCACAAAACAGGCAAAGTCCTTCAGCCAAGCTGTCTGGCTAATCATGTGCTAGACTGCTGTAGCAAAACTGGCTATTTGTCGGTGTGACACCACATGAAAAGGGTGGTTGTAAGACTTGAGTACATGCAGGACATTTGGATGTTTCATCACAAGGATCATGTACAGTATTTCATGATATACAGTATGTACATAAACCCTATAACGTTCAGCTGACCCAGGGGGCGTTTGAGCCTTTCCCATCAGTGATAAAAGTAGTAACATGCGACCGTCTTTATCAGTTAGGGTTCACTGTAAATGGTGGTTGTGCATTTCGGAGCTGTTGGTCTATAATGAAGACGACGGTGATCTTCCCGGTATGTCATTCAAATGACAGTAGCGGGCGAGATATTCCTTGGACGTCAGGCGGCCGCTGTCGCCGGGCAGGTGTCGGGATGTGATGAGCAGAGAGTGAGTGACCATCCCCTCCTCCGCCATGTGATGACGGAGCGACTGTACCACCGGAGATGCGGCTTTGACTCAGTCTCACCGGCAGCAAAGCGGCCGCAGCAGCGCTGGCGCAGGGCGTTCGGAACACGCGATTAAAAACGCAGAATGAGAAATGAATACGGGCCAGTGAAAGGCTGTCTCCAGCATCCAGCACCGCCGTTCGTACCTTCTGCTCCGGGGGGATTTAATAATATTGCTGCGCTGGGATGAGATGCTGATGGCAGAGTTATGACAGGAGTTGCTGCAGGGTGCCGCATTGCCTGGCCGCTTGATGGTAGGATAGCGTAATGCTTGGCTGCTAATTGTGATGTTTGGGTCCGTTGGGTGGGGATGCATGAATGAACGGCTGCTCCGTTATTGTGTTTAGTTGGTGCGGTATCCGTCATCGCTGTTCTAAATATCGTGGGAGGGCTACGGTACCGCATACTGGCACAGTGGCCGGGGGCAATTCACTTGTGCATGGCGGTCATATGGATTATCAAATAAGAATGTGTCCATGTTTGTAGAGTAAGTCCACCTTTCAACGTGTTTCATTCTCAGGAAGATAAAGGAAAATCACACTGATCTGAAACACTTATAGTGTGGAAGGATCCAACTAGGTGACGCATTTATTGTTGGGGATCCTTCTTGGCAGCTGGACCAGTTGATCTGTTTAACTCTCCGAGGTACAGGGTTTCAAACAAAAGGGGGGAAAAATGACTCATTTGCAAGCGGGGCTGTCCCCCGAAACGCTGGAGAAAGCCAAGGTGGAGTTAAAGGAGAACCCCGACACTCTGCATCAGGACATCCAGGAGGTGAGGGACATGATCATCACTCGTCCAGACATCGGCTTTCTCAGGACAGACGACGCTTTCATCCTGCGATTCCTCCGAGCGCGGAAATTTAACCACTTCGAGGCGTTTCGACTGCTGGCTCAGTACTTCGAGTACCGACAACAAAACCTCGACATGTTTAAGAACTTAAAAGCAACCGACCCGGGCATCAAGCAAGCCCTAAAAGATGGATTTCCGGGGGTTCTGTCTAACTTGGACCGATATGGCAGGAAAATACTGGTTCTCTTTGCCGCTAACTGGGATCAGAGCAGGTAACATTGTAACATTTCATTGTAACATTTCATTGCAACATTTCAGTGTAACATTCCATTGTAACATTCCATTGTAACATTTCATTGCAACATTCCATTGTAACATTTCATTGCAACATTTCATTGCAACATTCCATTGTAACATTTCATTGCAACATTTCAGTGTAACACTCCATTGTAACATTCCATTGCAATATTTCATTGCAACATTTCAGTGTAACATTCCATTGTAACATTCCATTGTAACATTTCATTGCAACATTTCATTGTAACGTTTCATTGTAACGTTTCATGGTAACATTTCATTGTAACATTCCATTGCAACGTTTCATTGTAACATTCCATTGTAACATTTCTTTCTTTTTTCCGTTGTCTTCTTAGCGCTGTTCTTTCAGAACCACAAACGCTTATTATTTCAGCTTAAGCCGATGCATTTGTAATTGGAGTCTTTGGATGTTTGCAGACATTTCACGCCGTTTTATGCCGAATAACGTGTCCTTTGGGGTATGCATTACAGCACATTCAGTTTATGTTAACACTTAAGCATCACTGATCATTACTGAGAAGTAAAGTTGACTCACCCCTCCTTCCGCCCCCAAACACACACAAACACCTGGGGCACCGAGCATATATTGAGTCCTTGTTGTAAATTACATAACAGTGAAAATGCACACCGTTTTGATTTCACCAGCAATCCACGGATGTATGCAGGTTGGGTGGTTGAGGGTGAGTTTTTTGCATGTGTTAATGGGTAGAGAGAGGTGACCAGTTAACAGGTCTGGTCTGGTTCTTCATCATCTATTCATGTGAGCCATTTGAATCACAATTCAAGTGCCACGTAACTATAGTGCCATTGGTGTAAAAAACATTAATATATATGTACCACAGGTATGCAAGCCTTTTGCAGCTGATATTGCAACTCTGCGCAGTTATAGTCTTGGTAATAGGTCCAGACGCCTATTAATTTGTTAAATCACCCCCATACAGTCATCACCTTCAAGGAATTCCTTTGACCTTCCTATCTGGATTAATTCAATTTTCATTCCCCTGCAGCTCTTAATATAATAGGATTTCAAGCACTCATGTGTTTAATAATTTTAAAAAGTAGATTGTGATGAATCTGACATATTGAATGTCCATTGCAGAATAAATAACTTTGAAATTCAATTTACTGCATTTATTGGACATCTGTAGTTGTTGACAAAATATTTTTCCGTGAATGCTATCCACACGTAGCCTACATATTGAATGTAAAGCCACATAAGTAGAGATTGCAGTAAGGCGCTGAAGACTGCTCTCTGACAGCTCTTACCCATTCCAGGTATACATTTGTGGATATATTGCGGGCCATTTTGTTGTCTCTGGAATCCATGATTGAAGACCCTGAGCTTCAGGTGAATGGATTTGTGCTGATTATTGACTGGAGCAATTTCACCTTTAAGCAAGCCTCAAAGTTAACGCCAAGCATGCTACGACTTGCCATTGAAGGCCTACAGGTAAACGCTTCAGTTTTAATAATATTTTGGATTTTATTGGTGTGGACAATGTTGTTGTACCCTCGCAATGATGCATATGATGGTAAATTATTAAATTGCAAGACACTCGAGGTGTGTAAACGTACTCTATCAGCTATGCTATTAAAAAAAAAAGCCAACTTGTTGAAACAGGCTTTTCCGCACACTTCTACAAGTTACGCTGTCTTTAGAGTCGACTGGACTCTGCCGCAGTGCTAGCTGCTGTTTTGATGCACAGCAAGAAAATTTTTGAAAATGTATAATGTGGAAATTTTTCCAGAATATTCTGTTGAATGAAGAATTGAATGAGATTCCCTATATAGCCCTCTCCCCCATTCTTCACAATGTACTGCATATATTGTCAAAATGGCAGGATTTTTTGTCTTCCATCCCTGCATTTATGGAATAATTTTTTTGTAACGTGGTCATGTCCATTAACAGAACCTCCATGTCGTTTTTTTTCATATAAATATCGCACAGCCATGTCCCCACAGTCCCAATCACTGTTGAGGGTCTCCACCGCTCATTTGCATATCACGTGGTTTATTGCACACTGGGCTCCGTGGACCCTATTGTTACCTCCGCATTGCATTATTCTGTTGGAAGATTCGCATACGGAACTAAAAAGTGCTGTCTGATTGGAGGCGAGGGCTGTCTACCGCCCAGCATGCTTGTGTGAACTGCCTTTAAGGCAGGGAGGGGAAAGGAATTGTGATGGAAGATTTGGTGAACGTCACGGAGAGGGTCACCACTGCGTTTGAGAAGCCCACCTGACGTACGTTCATATACATGTTTCAGGCAGACTTTTTCTGAAACACCCACGGATGTTTCCTACATGATGAGTGCAAGGTTGGCTTGGTGTACTTGCTGGATTTCAAAAGGACTTTGATTACTGTGCTCAGAACATCTTGCCAGACGTAGACTAATTAATACATTAATCTGTAAATATTTGATAACGATTAGCATCTTGGCTTCAGTGCAGAGGGTAGAGAGATCCAAATGTTTCACTAATTTACCCATTGATGAAAGAAAATGACTACACATATATGTTCTATTAAAGGCAGCTGGGTGAGCTGTGGTGACGGCTGTGCTTTCACAGGGCAAACTCAGTTCAAGCTGAAGGTTTTAAGCGAAGATCTCAGCTGTGGAGCGTCAGGTGAACGAGCTCACACCTGCTGCCAGTGCCCAAAAAAATCACAAATATCTAATTTTGTAAGTCTTTTGGGGTGATAGAAGGAGTGTCTTCCAGCAAATGTTTGCGATTTTGAGCTTTTTTTTGGGGGTGGGGGGGTGGAGTTTGTCGGAACGCATCTTTTGTGATTTGCCGACATCGATTATTTGCCTGGGGAAAATTGCCGTGTCGTTCTTTTTGAAAGAAGCACGCTGTGTTACTCTGTCACACTTTAGTGACAGTGGTTGAAGTCCCAGACAGTCTTACTACCCGTGAGACGAACCATTACTGCAAATGGGTTAATGGGTTATGCAAGATGTCCTGGAAGGCAGTGTGAATTATACACACACACACACACACACACACACACACACACACACACACACACACACACACACACACACAGATGCATTATGTAATCCCAAGCTGATGTCTTTCCAGTACAGTTTAAAGGTCATAATGATCTGTCTCCTTTGAAGAATAGATGATATCCAGTATTGGCCATGCTGGAGATGTTTGACTCTCTCTTCGTGTGTAATGGAGAGTTCCTGGCCTAGTCCAGTTTCACGTGCTGTCCAATGGTGTCCTCTGTTCTTCCATTATCTGTCCATCTGCTGTCTTTCTGGCTTTCACAAGTCTGCAACAAGCTGGGGCTTGTGCTTTACGCCGTAGAATTTTGTGTGGGTATGTATGTTCTGTGAGGATTCATCAGTTGGTCCTGAGGGTGGGTGTTACATCCAGAGAATCTCAGGAAGGCTATTGAAAATCAGCCATGGCTAACTATCAGCCGCTTTCTAGCGCAGTGTTATAAAACAGCATACAGATATTATGGAATTGTGCCTGTGTTTTCATTTAGTTTTAAGATAGCAAAAAGTGCACAAGAAAGACAGAAATTTAAACAGACAAACTCTTTCTAAAGTCTTTTCTCTATCTCTTTTGTCCTTCCCTGCTCTGCAAGTTCGAAGATTTCTCCCTACTGAGGCAATCTGTGAAAAATTAACGCTACGTAAAGACTCCTCAAGGCCATTCTGAAATGCCTGTAGATCCTTATTGAAAATGTGCCTTAAATAATCAAAAGGAGATGGAGTGAAAGGCTTTATCTCATTTGTAACACTTATGCTCTTCTTCTGAATCATCTGCCTTGCAAAATTTACATATCTTACCTCTGACAAAGACATAAAGGGAAAAACTGATTACTGATGTCGCTGGGAAAATGCTAATGATTTCCTTAGTCAGGGATTCGCTGTTTTAAACGGGCATACTCCATCTCTGTATCGGACATATGCCTTTTGTCTCTCCTGGTCTGGAGAAATAACCATCCCACCCTGCCTTGGGTTTCCCTAGCAACCTATCCACCCGCCGTGCTATGTACGCTCCAGATGGGCTGCATGAGCTAGCAGAAGCACCAGCACAGAAACCAGTCTGAACCTGTAAGAAGCATGTTCTGTTGAATTCAAAATTAACAGTCAGTTTGCCTGTTTTATTTACTAATGATACTTTGCAATCGAGTCATATTAAATACACTATCACAACTGTCTGTATGTCAATAATTAGCATTTTATCAGTATAAAATATTCTTAAATTTCCATACTCTGTAGTTCCTGGAATGCTATATGGAAGCCATAGTAAATATACAGTAAACATATATTTCTCCTCCTGGGGTTCCATTGAAGTGAGATACTGAAATATTGGTGCTTTAAGTGAGCCCTTTGTCCATGTTGATGTGTGGAGGTCCTGATGTCACCTCCAGTTGATGCAGGAGGCTTTTAACAGGCAGACGGGGGAAGCTGCTTTGCATGGAAATGCTTGGAATCAAGGCTCTTCCTCAGCGTGGGGTGGAAGCTAATTAAAGGTCACGTTTAACTGCCTTCGTAAAGTGGTTTCACCGTTACCGCTGTTATCGGGGTCTCAGCATTGTTCAAGGGTATACTGACATAAAATTTAGCACGTATCTTGCGTGTATTCATGCATGCGTGTATTCCTTACACACACACATATGGACATACATACACACTGTATGTAAAAACAAAACCATTTTTATTTTTCCAGTAACTTCATTGATCCTGAGTCGATCTTGATCGTTTTTGGCCGGAAGGCTGCGGAGATGTGTGAAAGCTAACTGACGACACTTCGTACACGCGCTCTAACTGTACTCGTTTTGTCAACGTTTTTGACTCGACTGTCTGATTTCGATGTGTATCATGAGCGTTACTCAGGTTTGTCGCTTGTGTTACAAGGCGCGGTAGGAGTACATAAAACGGGTGTGGTGGGAAATAAAATGCATGTCTTGTTACCGTTTTCTTAAGCTGTATTTTTTGGCAAAAATTGGCTTAGGATCAACAAAGTTATTGCACATGTAAAAAGGGTTTATGTGTGTGAGTATGTGTGTGTGTTTGTGTATGTATATATTTTTGGAAGTGATTCATTTCCATTCTTTTCTAAGGTGCCCTTCCCAACACTGCACACTCTACAACCCGGGCAATTTTCTGGGGGGCATGGGCAATACCCCCTGTCAATAGCCATGGATGCCACATTGGCCCCCCTAGATGACAATTTCTTTCATTAATCAGTTACATGACTGGTTAGCAATACAAGTTACCCCCCTCCCCCATACGTGCCCCTCCAACAGAACAACTGGTCCCAGCTTAGCCCCCTTTGCTGAAATGGTCTAGAACTGCCCTTGCCGCATAAGCAGAGAAGAGGAACATAAACACTTTGGGTTGGATTTTTATGGGACGATTTCCTGGGGTCAGCTGGCTGACCACCTTTCCTTGGCATGCTAACCTTGAACGTCCAGTTAGATGTCCAAATATCACTTGTGATGTTCACCTGCTCTGGTCTGTTGCTCCCCTTTCTGGCCAAGGCTTGCACTCTTGAGAAGGAAAGGAGCTCTTGTTGAGGTAATTATCTCTGCCTGGCCCCTCGATACCAAGTGCCTAGGTTTTCAATTCCTACAGTAACTCGGTGAGAGCTGCCAGCACCCTCCAATGTGTACAGTAAAACTGAACAACAGAAACACTCTGGGGAAGGAGAAGTTTATTTTATGAAAACGAGCAAAAACAAACCACTAGAAAGACCAGCCTAATTTGCAACAAAAAGATGTGGCACAATACCCCGATAACGAAAATGTATTACTTAAGATGTAGTGCAAATTGTCTTTGAAAAGCACCTGAGTAAAGTGCATTTCTGCTGTAATTTCCTGTGCTGGTTATTATGACAGCTCTTCATTTCAAGACACAGTTTGCAAATTAATGAATAATAGTTCAGAAATGCAAAAGTTGCACATGATGCTATTTTCAAAGGGCTAAGTGTTCAGGGTTTGTCTCGTCTTTCCCTGTAATACATTTATTCCGCATATTGCAAACTTTAACACATTTTTGGAACTGCCCAAGTTAAACATCTGGTAGATTATGCATTATCTTAAAATTTGGTGAAGCTGAGAGAAAAGCAAGCAACATAAATGTTTTTTGCAAGCGGCGTGAATATTCATTCCTCACGTCTACATTTGCATACCTGCTAAAGCAGGCTACCCATTAAATGTTACACATCCTATGTGGATTTGGCACTTGGCAAAGCATGTAACAATTCCCAATGAATGCAAAGAAGTTCACTTTTCACTGACATACACAAAGAATACAATGAAATAACACACTAAGTGTCTATAGTACTTGATCGGTATAGCACCAGCTTTCACCTGATCCTTTCACTTTTCTTCAAAGAGAAATCTTTCAATGTCTCTCTGCTTCTGTGTTTGATTTTTGCTAGCCATGAAGCATCAGCCATTGATGAACATGTTTGAATTGCAGCATCGGGATTCTGAGCAGCCTTGATATTGATGCAGTGCCAGGACTTCAGGTTATAGTCTCTTGCACATGGAAGCAGTAATAACAGCTATATAACCACCAGAGAGGTTAGCGTCCCACGATATTATGTCTCCATGCTTGTAGACACCCCCCACTGCTACACGCTGCTTGTTGACATTTGCTATCCAACCGCGTAAGTCTTCCATCTGGATGTTAATGTCGGCTGCATTCGGGCCTGCAGAGGATGACCGGCTTGCCAGTTTTGCTGGAGGAGCGTCGTCTGTGACATATCTGGGTCCCAGGGCCCACATTAGACTAATTGTTCGTCTGCTTGGGAATCTGGCCAGCGTGTCCTGTTGCTTCGACGTGCTGGATCTGCATCGGTCCGTAGGGAGGGCAGAGGGTTTGGGGGGAATCAGGCTGTGTCGTCGGGTATTGTGTGTTCCTTAGCGCAACCCCCCCCCTTAGTAGTTCATTCAACTATAGCGCCTCTATTTCCATGGTCCATCTGTTTATCGTGGAAAAAAATAAAAACAGCACATAGGAAACAGAGTGGTGATCCTCTCCTCACCCGCTGACCGAAAAGGCGTATGGAAAAAAGCAGGGCGGCCGTCACTCTGAAAACTCTGATGTAACATTTCGAGCTGCTGAGAGTCGTGTACCTCCTGAAGCTAGCATACTAAGAGGCTTTTCCCTTTAGGGTGCCAGAGTAAGGCCTTGTGTTTTTGACCCATATCTAGGGAATGACTTTAGAAAATGGGTTTTCCTTTTTTCCCCTATTTTCAAGGTTCTGTCATCCTTCAGTATCATACAAGAGGCTATTTGTAAACTCTGAGTAAGAATCAGCAGAATTGCTCTCAACCTCAAGTAGGGGGGGTTCTACGGGGTGGCCAGGGGTCCTGGACCCCCCTCCAGCCCCCCAGATGGGAATTTGTATTATTAACTTGTAATTTGATTGGTGGCAATGCTAGTTGTTTTTTTTTTCCCCCATATGTGCCCCGTCCTGGCCCCTCTAACTGAAATGGTCCAGACCCACCACTAACCTCAAGAACCATCTTTTCCCAAACACTTCAACAAGCCTACCTGACCACAGATCCTCTCCATCCACGGTCCTCCCTTGTTAATGCTCCTGTATTTTGAACCTAATCCACATGGGGTCTGATTTGCAAGCTCTTCTGTCAGAATTTTACAACGTTGTGGACGTTCCATTCTATGGTATAACTCCAGCCCCAGTGGTAACTGTACTTGTTCCTGGTCTGTCATCGGATGCTCAGGATAGCTGCACTTTAACCCAAATTGGCTCCTGAACAGTTGTAAACTGTGTTGTATTTGCCTCACTGTAGAAATATTTGCATGAAATTAAGACAGCTACCAGTATCTGCCGTACATAAGTAATCTGAATGGTAAAAAACTGATTTTTTTTATACTGTCCAAATTAGCAAGCTCTTTGGTAACAAGCAGCACTTTGAATGTTGCTCTTTCGAGTGTCAGAGGAGGTCGTGCTAAAGGCCATTTTCCCGCTTGTTCAGATGAGCACTAGGGCTCTAGCTGACCAATTAAGCGCTAAATGTTTTTCCGTTAGCACTTTGCGCTCAGGGAGTCGCCCAGGCATGCTTTAGCGTTCCCATAGCTACTGAATGGACCGTCTCAGTGTGCAACTTCCAGCGTGAGGACCAGATGATGCCTTGATCGCCACCATTACAAGGTCGGCATGGTCGATCACCCAATTCTCAAGTAATAGAATCGGTGATGCATTGTGGCCTGCCAGATGAAGTGGATTTTCTGGAGAAAAATGACTTTCTGGGCAATGAAGCGTAATGAGTCACTCACTAATGCTTAGCAGTTCCCTTAGCAGATCTGACCTGTTCTGATTATCCTGCTGGTTGTTAGTAAGTTCTGATTTCTCTGATCTAGAACCCATAAAACCCCCTCTACGTCAAAGCAGAGTAAGCACTAGGTAATCACATGGAAGCATTGTATGTCAGTGCTTTAGAGTTCCTGTCACATGCTCTTCAGAAGACAGACAGTGACACCAGCTTACAAACTGGACAGTGTTTTGATGTCTTCAGCAAACCCCGGGCCTGCTTTTTGTACTCTCTGTGTGTCAAAGTGCAAATCTAGACATTCTCTCCAGAGAAATTTCCCCCTCGTTAATGTTGTTTTGTTCAGAAAAAGCATCGGCAGACTTCTGAGAACGCTCCTCAGACATCAGATATAATGCTGACTATCCACGCCGTCTTCCCCCGTCCACGCAGGACAGCTTCCCTGCCCGTTTTGGAGGAATTCACTTTGTCAACCAGCCCTGGTACATCCACGCCTTGTACACGGTCATACGACCCTTCCTGAAGGACAAGACAAGGAAACGGGTGAGTTGGTGGGCCTTCTTCTCCTATAACCTCATTGGTCCTGGTAAGAAATCTGGCTGTCTGGCTTCACGTGCCCAGCAAGGCACACAACGGATTTAATCCTTCTCTTTAACGATGCTGACATCGTTAGGTACATTTTTTGTTCCCGGAAGAAATTCAGTTCTCAACCATACAGAAAACGTGTAATTAAAAATGTAGAGGCAGCGATAATATACGATTCAATAAGAAATGTACAAGAGGAGCGCTTTGTGTGTGTTACAGCACACGGCAGTTTGATGGAGAACTTAACAAAAGGCTAACATTGAAGTTTTAAAGCTTTGTCATGTTGAGTTAGCATGTTACAGGCTACCAGATCAAAGCATTGACGTGAATCTCTACCAGGCGCCTTGCCCATCATAGGCTACACCCAGTCAACAAACTTGCTTTTACCAGTATCACCGTATGAATGTATTTTATTTTTAATAATTAATAAGTACATATATTGATGTCTTTAATGCAACAAAACATTACATTTGTAATGCAGCGCAGCTGTTTCAAAGACTTTTAGACCTTGCAAGTGAAGGAGAACACAATATGATATTTTAAGACATCTGTATACATGCAAGGACTCTGGCTGAAGTTATATTTGGTTATCGGTGAAAAATTGTATTTGGCTGTATATTTTTGGCACTTCCCACCACGGCAACAGCACTGTGTTCTCTTTCATTGGCTCCCTGGCAGATATTCATGCATGGGAATAACCTGAACAGCCTGCACCAGCTCATCCACCCGGAGATCCTGCCTTCCGAACTGGGGGGGATGCTGCCTCCGTATGACATGGGCACGTGGGCCAGGACGCTGCTTGAGCACGCCTACGATGAAGAGCCTGAGTACGGCCCAGAATCTTACACCCTGTCCGTGAAGGGCCTGGAGAAAGACCTGTCACCCAAAAGCATGAAGAGGTCAGTGGAAGGGCTCTCAGGCAGATTGGAACCACGTGGCTACAATTCGTTCATCATTTTTTTTTTTTTTTTTAAAAGTATGGGAAATTTAACACCCAGAAAAGTGACGGGCAATGACACAGGGGCTTGTTTTTGGACTTTGGTCTTGAAGCTTTCTGGGTGTCACATGGAAAATGGTCTCCGTAGAGTGAAGGAAATAACTGAAATGCATGAGGCGAGGCCTAGCTGATTAACAGGAAATTGCACAAGAGGCTAGTGAAAGAACAATTAAAACCAAACCAAAAGTGCGTGCCACTCTTCTCTATTCAGGCTTCAGTCCTGCTGTGTTGTCTCGCGTCTACCTGTATTATTTCCTTAGATTTTCTGTGCACCTGCCTTTCTCTGCTGCTGCATTAGCGACTCGGTGCTACCGGCTATCTACCCGAGAATGGCCGCGCTCTCCTTTGCAGGGCTGGATGGGGTAGATAAAAAGAAATTGGGCCAGATAAGCCTTTGCCTCTCACGTTCAGCCTCTAGTGCTTCTCACGTGCCTCAGGAGGGTGTGATCTGAGAAACATCAAAAGCCCAGTGCAGCAGGTGCTCACAGCAGAAAGCTCTGTTGTTTTTTTTTAATTTACCTATGCATGTATTGCTTCCCAGTAGTCTGGGATTTAAATGTGATTGAGGAATAGTTACATTCGCTTTTTTTAACATTTATTTAATCCTTGTATAACATGTAAATCCTGTAAATTAGAGCAAAGTAGCACAGGGCTCTGCAGTGCTGTAGCCATTGCTGTTTGGCTGAGCCACACCGGTAAAAATGAGTCCTGTTCAAAATATTGTGTTATTTCCTGCTTTAGACTGACTGGGATAGAAATATGAAAGGCTTATATGCTTCCAGGTAGTTATGCTTAATGTTCACTGGTCCTGTAATTAGAGTAATTTTCCCTTGGCTGTAGAGGCTTACTAATTTATTTTAAATGTCAAGCTTAGTCAGCCCTAAATAAGTCAATTTCCAAATTTTAATGTTTTTTTATTATTATTGTTATTATTGTAGGGTTGTACTTTTCTTTAATGAATGATATTTTGTGTGCCATTCCATTCGGGTGCTAATATGAAATGAGTCCACCTCAGCTGATGAAAGCTGTGTTTCTTTTCCTTATTTTTTGTCATTGAAGTCGTCGTGATGGGCTGTGTAAAGCCTTTGTATTCCTCGGGAGAAATAACTGTCCGGATTCGTCTGTGATGAACGATGGTTCCATATGCCCAAAGCAGCTTATGTGTCTAATGGAGTAATACATCAGAAGTGGGTCAAAGCAGCATGCATATGTTTCCCTCAGTCTCCGTCCTCCCCTGGTTTCAGTATGCCTGCTTCGCGTGTGGAGGATTCGCAGGGGTCTGACAGCACACGTGTGCACTTTGTATGTGTGTGTCAGTTTGGTTATCCCTGCTGCTTCCTCCAAGAGGTAAAAATAAACACGGAGGGCACACGCCACAACCTGAGAACACACACACGCACACGAACAACACACGCGCACAAATTCCGTCCCGTTTGTGACGACATCCTGATGCACCATCTTTTTTGCATGCGCGTTGCAGCTTTTAGGCTCTGTCGCACCAAAGGATAACAATTCTCGGTGATAACGCGCTTTGGTGAGCTATGCAAGTCATACTTTATTCATTCTCCGCAGGTCCCAGTCGGTGGTGGAGCCCGGAGTTCTGAAACGGCCAGAGAAGGTTAGCGGAGAGGAGGACAACATCCAGCCCTTGCTCTCGCTGGACTAAGCCATGGGGTGTGAATGTGCCACATTCCTGAGAAGGCAAAAGATATACCAAGAAAGCGAGAGTAGGTCTTAAAGCGAATGTGGGAGATGGTGAACTCTCTGGGTACGGGCAGAGAAGAGAAGATGCTGTTGGGAATCCAGTAACTCATTGTGAAGTGCCAATTTCAAAATGTAAATACAGTTCAGATCCCCAAACAGGGTTTGGACCTTATGGTGACTGGGACACTTGAGTAGACCGATGTGAATATTCTGTGTGTTTTGTGAAATATTTAGTGACAGAGAGTCAGTTGGAGGGAGGAAATGGAAAGACAAGCTTGAGGTGTATTGTATTATTAATCAATTAAAGGATACAGCTCAGGATTAGAATAACCACAGCAGCAATGATAATAATTATTATAATAGAACAACTGGAAGGCAGGCTATTCTATGGTACAAGGGGGTTGAGCTGAAATGGTACCAACATTGAAGAAATAGATGAATATCTGCATTGTGAGAACTCTGAAATGGAGAAATGATCTGTGCAGCAGATGTGGATATACGTTTACTCCCAAAATGCAAGATTTGGAGATGGCGTTGACGATGTTCATCTCTGTCCATCCGAGAAAGGCGGAAGAGACATTCAGGTCTTTGTGGGACAGAGAGAGATCATCACCCTCATTTCAAAGACACCAAAATTATATTTTAGAATCACGTTCAATACCAAATGCCAAGGCGCATTTACCTGCTTGTCCACAGTATCATATAGCCTGTTCTTGCGTCTGGTGAAAATCTCAAAGCAAGTATTCAATATCGAACATTTTCCCTGTATTTTTCTTTTAATGCCAAGTTGTTTTCATTGAGAAATGTGAATGTTGCCTACTCTCCTTCTTTTTTTCTTTTCTCCTCGATCTGTGCAATCCGTCGTATTGGGATCCATTGTAAAATGAAACATACTTTAGTTGTCAATAAAAAGTAAAGGGCAGCATTATACTGTATGTCAGGGTAGTGGGCCTGAGAACCCACTCATTACTGATCCAACTGAATGGATGTGGTAGGAGTTCGCAGCAGTAGCTGACATCCGAGTGACCCGTATTGAGGATACTATAGCTACGGTACTTATCGCAGATTTCACAGCCATTGTTGGGAAAGGATTTATGTATGTACACTTACACAGTAGTATCTAGCCAAAAAAATTAACGGTAGTGCCGTTTGGTCGGGAAAATCTGCCACCCTCCAGTGTGCAGCCGAGTGTATGGAGTGTTACTTGAAACTCGTTTTGAATATATAATAACTTAGGTATCACACTTTGTGTTGTCGAGCTTTGTAAAGTGACGCATATTAGTGGATGAGGATGTGCGTGACCTGGGGTTGTCACCTCGCCTTTTGTTGAAAACACATCCGGGTCTTTTGCTCCGTTCCTGAGATGGGTGACCGGTGCACCCTGGACATTTATCTTTGAGGCGGCACACTCACTTACCATCTACGGTTGGAAAAGTAGGTGCCGCAGAGTCCGACTGGAGTCCTGGTGCGGACGTGGCGCTGTGGTGGGGTCAGAAAGTGGTGGCGCAGTGACAACTGCCATGTACCAGGCTGGTGAGGTTTTTTATGGCAAGAATCTAGAGGGGTAGATCAGACATCAGATTTGACAACTGGAGAGTTGTGCTTCATTTCCATGGACACTTTTCTATCACTTCTGCTGAAAAGGTGCTATATCATATCTTTGGTGTTACAGAGTTGGATCATATTAATAAAGGCATAGTTTTGACCTATTAAAATGTGGATGATGCATAGATACTATGAATAACTAGGAATTAAGTGAGTATTTTAAAAGCCAGATTTTCTTCAGGGATGAGATGTGTCTTTCAGAAGATCTTGGCCTGGTTTGAAAGTATTTTTAATGAGTTCCTGTTATATTCATCAGTGTTTTTAGGCCATTACACGATGACAAAGGCCATTCCGAGTAACCCGTTGCTTTCTTCACGCCATGCGATGTCATTCAAATCTGTAAAATGTGAAAATTTGGCCCTTTATTGCTTTTTATTGTTTCTTATAGCTATCCAAACGTAAATATGTGATTAAAGCCAATAGATTATTCTCTTAAGGCTTTCCTTTATTCAGACATGGTGTTTAATACTTAAAAACAAAGTCTCTCTGTGTTAATTTAAGCACCCCCAAATGTTACGAAATGTTGTACATTAGTCTGTGGTCCATTGTATTACTTCCAGATTTTCTGTTTAAATTCTGAACTTTAAGGCAAAATTTGGTTGTACTTAGGCTCTTTTGCCTTAATAATTGACGTCTGTTACCTTGTGTTTTGTCTAGTGAACGGACAGTTTAACTCACCTGTGACAGTCATGACTCAGACATGGTACACCTTCGACCAGACATGCAGTCGCAAGCAAGTTCACAGAACACGGTTTGCTGTGGAAGTACAGGGGGCTCTTTAGTATGTTTAATGGTCAGCGCAGAGGATTTCCTGACGTATACAATGTAATTTAATCAGGCGGATGATGAAAATGTCTAATAAATATTGCGATCACTGGAAAGCACTTGTTTTAAAATGATTTTTTTTTCCACGATGATTTGACAGGATCTAACAATTTCTGCGTTATGGATACGTATTCATGGCATTTGCATTTTCATACTGAAATTCCTCTGTTTTCCTGACTTGATGACAGCGCTTTGGAGACAGTGTGTCTCAAATGTGTGGCGTTACGTAAAGCACCTTTAAAGTGCATTTAAAGCTGAATGTTTAAATGTCCTCCACAACCCTGACCAGGATTAATGGTTTGAAGTTGGATGGATGGATGGACAGCTGGCTGAGGATGTGGGCTTAAATCCCGCTAGATCTCTATGGTTGCTTGCCTGAGGCAGGTATTGAATGTTTTCTCAGTTCCACCTCTCTCATTTTTTGGGTCGTAGGGTATTCATGGGTATTCATTACATCCAGTAATTTACACTAAACCCTATGACAAGAATGTGAGGAGACTTGGGCTGCTTCAGATTCCCGCATCCGCACGACCAGTCAGCAACAAACCGCTAAGCTCCCTCTCTAACAGCTGGTCGGCTTTTTAAATGCCACGGAATGAATGCTAGAACTTCAAGAAAAGGACTTTGAATATTTTTAAAATGAAAGCACACTTTCTGAACACGTGATTCAGTGGCAAAGGAGAAAAACTAAAAAAAAAAAAAGAAAGCCGTTAGAGTTAATAAAGATCACGGAGGCACACGTCATTGTTGGCACAGCTGTGCTTTAATAAGGTCGGTTATTGGCCATAGTAGCTGATCGTCTGGAAAATAACCCAAGAATATTTCAGGTCCTGCTCTCTCAAGAAAGCAAAACCAGAGAGATCAGCTGGCCAGCTGGTGGACACGTAAGGGTAATACAGGGAAATCACAGCAGCCTTATTCTGGTGACCGTAGCTAGCCTACCAATGCCCACCCAAACGCTCTTTACCGTGGCGTACTTTTCAACACTACACTGCTCTGCAGAAATCCAGTAAGAAGCTATTTTATTGCAGATAGTTACATAAGTGAATGTTATCTCGCCATATCTGTTTTTCAATAGCTCTTTGTGTATAAGGAACCTGTTGTGTGAAACAGACATAGATGTTGTGCAATAGCTAGATTATTACAGGTTGAAATCCCAGGAGACGGCTAACGTGAATCGCATCAGTATGTAGTAAGCTGTGCGAACGTCTCGTGTGACGTATGAGTTTTTTTAGTTCTGCACGTTCAAGCTGCTTGTTCGCCACGACTGCATATTTATTAAGGCTGTTGTTGGTCTGAGGACTGTCAGGGGTTTAGTGGATGCCTAGACTGAAGGCATTTTAGAGGTACAAACTGTCCCTGAATAGTGTGATTTTGGTGGCGGGAAAGTACCCACATGAAAACCAAGAGAACATGCAGACCCTGTAGCAATGGAGATGACACCAGCTTTGAACTAGGGTACGAGGCAAGGACGTTATCCACCAGGTGGCGGTGCCATCACCTCCGTAGGTCACTCTGGATGAAAGAGGGTGGTCGGTATTGTACCCAGATCCGACGAGAGTGCTGACAGAGATGGCTGGAGCCAAGTCATCTACCTGCTCATCGACGGAGAAAGGCTGGGTACAGTCTCCAGTGTGTGGATGTTTGAGTCCCATTATGGTTTGGCTGGGGCTGTGTGTGCGTGTTTGTGTGTGTTCGTTGTCCAGTGAGGCGTAGGACCCCCTAGTGAATATTCCTCACCCTGTACATTCACAGCAACAAGCTCATTTGAAAGTGTGGCTCTCAACAACCCCTCCCCTCCTTCCCAGCTGCTAGTGTTTAATTTGCTGTTGCCAGGGTACTGCTTTCCCACCACCCCACCGCGGCATGCCAGTGAATCACATGTCCTTTCAGCAAACGTCCCCAGCACTGCAGAAGGACACGCAGCACATTCTGATTGGAAGGAAGGCAGGAGGACTGATGTGGCACAGACCACCGCTCCAGATACCTCACAGATGTGAGTTTTTCCTTTCAAAATTATTTTTTTTAAATATTCACAACACCAGGGGGGTGAATCGTAACCTGAGAAAGTGACCAAGCATAACTGTCTGGTACAAGTGCAAGTTTTACTTTCATGTGGCAACATGCAGGGCGACTTGTGGTAGCTCAGTGACTGGTGCCTCCATCAGAACTCATTGCAGGGTCTCCATGACGAAACCTACACCCGTAGCCACTTTGCTGCTATTAATCTGAAGCTGCCATGTCAGCTGCGACATGAAGCACACTGTGCTGCCGCTGTGCCTCAGCTGACCCAGTTTAGGTAGCCTGCCGCATGTGGACTTGACCTGCTTGGGATGTGCTACAGCTCCCCTGCTGGCAAAAACTAGGTACTACAGGCCGAGTCCCCCTCAAATTATGGTTATTTATCTTCTACGAGACCCATGGAGAATTTAGCCTAAATTATTCCGGAACTGTTATACTGAACATTATAAATGTGGTCTGGGGAAACAAGCACAGCAAGGAATGAAATGGATGCAAAGGAAAAATGGAGCTGACACTTATGCAGCCCCGCCCCCTTCCTGGAGCTTACTGGGTCTGATTCAATTAGAAGTATGGATGGTATTGACGAAATGCAATTCTGCTGCTCAAGCTGTTTTTATATGGATACTGCAGAGGATAAAAAATGGAGCTTAATAAATGTACACTGTACAAAAATACTGGGACAGAAGGCACATCCATCCATCCATCCATCCATCCATCCATCCATCCATCCATCCATCCATCCATTTTCCAAACTGCTTAATCCTATTCATGGTCATAGAGGGCCTATCCCAGGCAGCTAAGGATACAAAACAGGGGACATCGTGGATGAGCTGCCAACCCATCGCAGGACACAGTCACACATGCACTTACACAAACTCTAAGGACAATTCAGAGATGCTAATTAGCCTGCACTGCATGTTTTTGGACAAGGGGAAATCGGAGTACCCGGAGGAAACCTGCAAAACATGAAGAGAACATGCAAACTCCACCCACACAGAGTGGATTCAAACCCCCAACCCTGGAGGTGCAATGTGACAATGCTAAACACTGAGCCACCGTGCCCTAAAACTGTAAATGTTTAAGATAAATATAGAATATGGAATGGGCAGCAGGTAAAATACTAGGTCGTGTTAAATTTGGTGTATAGTGCAATCCAGGAAGATATTTATAAACCTTAAAAAACACATTCAGAGAATTTTTTTTAAGGTACGATGGCTAAAATGAGGAATTGCATGCAAATCAAAGAAACCAGAAGAGCGAAACCCACCTCTTTTCATTTATTAATACACATGAATAAGAAACAGCAGCTTTACAGCAGTTCACATACATTTTGCCAGACGGACTTGACAATATTAGGCAGTAAACAGCCTGCATGCTTTTGAAGGAAAAAAGAGTTTGTGTAACACCTCAGTGAGAACTTCTACCAGTCCATGACTTTCAATTGCCTATCAGTATCCACAACGATTTACCAGTGTTAATATTTCATTACCTGCGCAAGTCCATCTTGATAACGTCATAGAATGGAATAACATGAATGATGTCACATTTTTAAAAGTTTGACAGTCATCCTGTTTTTATGTTAACAACTGGCAATGGAGGACAATCTATGAGAATTCAGTATATTTCTACTAAAACCAGCCAAATATAAACCAGGTATTTAATCATACTGGGATAGAAAGAACACAGCCCAAGTGGAACAAAAATTTTGTTTGTGTAGATCTGCCAAAAAAAAAAAATCTTTTTTTAAAATTATTATTCAAGCACATTACATTAATAATCCTGATATATGTATGTGATGTTTGTATTGCTTGGCATGTGAGATTTTCAAGTTGTTGCTAAATTATACATTTATACACATAAACCTGAAAGGTGAGCACACTTTAAAATAATGCAATGGCTAAAGCACAGAACAGCCATCGACATGCCATCGACAGACTGACTGGAAATGCATTAAAGACCATCTGTCATTTTGAAACCTTTCGCAATGTACCTACGGCATCAGACCACATTTTCTAAGTGACTGTAGTTAAGGAGGATAATCTGTCATTAAGGGGATAAAGTAACCAGATATATTATGACAGCAGTGCCCTCCTATTCCACCTCAGAGACAGAAAGATGGGTGGTCATGTCAATGAGTGAGAAACAGATCTGCTTTTCCACTTAACGTATGAAAAGAGACCTACAGTAGGCCGAAATAATACAACCAGTGATGATATTATATACAGTATAACCGGGTAATAGGAGAGAAAAGGACAAGATGACATTTATCAAGCATGTAAACACTTGTAAGCATTAAGTAATCTAAGAAACTGGCACAATCATTTCCAACAGTAATATACTGACTGGGTGGAAATCATTTAAGACAAAAATAAAACTCAAACTCCGCTGTAAGCCCAGGTTGGGAACAGCCTGCCAACGGATAAAGCAGCCATTTCTTTAAAAATTTTGCCATGCATAAAATTCCGGATGCATTCAAAGCATTCGATAGAGCCACAAGCAAAATGATCTTATCACGCTTCCGTTGGCTGAAACAAATACGAGATCCTCATCTCGCTTTTGCGGCACCGAGCGAGCAGTACGTGTCGCATCTTTTCAGGCATCGCATCTTGCTGACTTGGGGCCCATCGGGTAGGCTCTATCTGCCTTCTCTACCGACAGCCTTGTAACAATTAATGTGGTTTTCAGCCATCTGAAAGCAGGTGCCTCAACCTTGTGATTATTACCTCGTGAACCCTGACACCCTTGTGAAAAGGCCAAATGATTCATTTCGTCACCATCATCACACCATTGTTTTTCATGAATATCAGTAAATGTCCATTATTAAATCAGTCAAGTCCTTCATATTCTGCTAGGGAAAAGGTGATGCTGATGGCCCCACTCCGATCACTTGTGGAGCTGCCACGACGAGCGGTGCCTGCCACACGAGACACCGCCGTCATCTATGCAGCTTAAAATACTGATAAAGTTAAAAAATCGGTGATTATACCCAGATACCCTGTCTCATTTGGACTCGGACTGAAAAGACATTTTAAACAGCTATCCACCCATCTTCAAACCGCTTATCCCGGTCAGGGACGCGGGGGGCATTTAAACATTCGGCTTTAAAGATGCTTTACTTAAGGACACACCTTTGAAGCACGTCTCATATAGGTTTTTGATAATCATTTAAAATAATATCCCTGTTTTTCGTTTTTCTTGGCGGATGACAGCGGAACTCTTACCGATATGCAGTAAAGCGCATATCGTCTCTGGGAAGGGCATTTCGTCCTTCTCACTCATCTTTTACAAAAAGGACAGAATAGCTATATTTATTGACAGCATCCTTATGAAAATAAGGAGCAAATACAATAACAAGTGCATGTACCATACATGCACAAGAACGGACACCTCGACGCCCGGAGCACCGGCTCGGCCACAGGCGGGAAACATTCTGCGTGGAGTGCTGCAGGTCGACGCAGTAAGAACAATATTCAACTTAGTCTTCTTCTACTAGTACAACCAGGCCACCTTCCCAAAAACACGTTGTTTGCGGGATCCCTTTGCCAGTAGCCTATATTTTAAACCTCTTCCCACGTTCCCACATAAGATGCGCTCGATGGCATCAATTCAACGCAAGACTTGCACACAAATTACGAGATAAGCAGCATTCACTATATGGGCTTAGTGCAAAAGGTCAATGTTTAGATTTGGTTTCTCTCTCCTCTAAGATGATCACAGATGGGGTTAAAAACACGATCAGACGCGTCTTTTTCCAGCCTGCGGCCACGTGTCAGGCGGCGCTGGCATTTAACTGCAGGAAATTAAATTACTGTAGTCCATGGATAACATAAAGTCAATGGCAGACGCTGCAGTCTTACCTAAGGACCTTTTAAGTTAAAATGGCACAGAAAGCATCCATTTTCAGACAGAAAAAAAGCAAACAATTCCGTGTTGCTTGTCAATAATTATTGACACCACACCATATCAAACAAAACAATTCAACCTTCCCAAAGATGCCTTTATTATCCATGGTTTGAAGATTTTGGCCAGATTCTAAGCCTTTTTTTCTGTTTCTCGAATGCATTTCGCGTATGCAAGAACATGGCTCAGAATTTTGGGAATTAGCCTTAGCACAAACTAGGAGACTTTTTAAAACGGAGGAGAAACATGGGTGCGGTGCTTTCGGGACAAATGTAATAAAGCCACGGCATATTTTATATGTACATTTTAAAGCAAAATAGCATTTTTGCTATATACAGTACTTGTAAAGCCATGATAATTCATCAGTAAATGCATAGTGCAGAACAGATCTGAAATCGCAAGGAAATTCATTTATGATATTAAATCATTTTTAAAGCATAGTTGGATACTGAGACAGAATTATGTCCTAAGCATAATTAATGCTAATTCGTATATACAAAAGTTTTTTATATACACTGACAGGTGGACACATGAATAAATATTTGATATGTTGTTCGTATTTTTTCAGGACATGCTCTATTTTTTTTTTTTTTTTTTTTACATTTTAAGCCTTAAGATTGTTCCATGTAAGATTAGCTAAACATTATTCTGACTTCTTGTTTTGGCTTGATAACAAGCACTGAAACAGGCTCTTATTCTGACATGTTCTTCTCGCTTGATAACAGCCAATGAAACAGACTCTTATTGTGACATGTTCTTCTCGCTTGACAACAGCCACTGAAACAGAGGGGTGCATCCTAAAAGCACAGCAGAGAAAGGCTCACTGCTGTGGCTTGTCACCGAACTCTGAAAGCCACAGACACTTGGCTGGTCAAGAAAAAAAAAAAAAAACACACTAAAGAAAAGTCCATCCACTTACTGCCTGATCGTCCTCAGTTATCGGTCAACATCCAGCAAAATGCTCGTGGCCTAGCTGGATCATGGTGATAGATTCAAACTAAAAGCCCAGCCAACGCAGCGAGGCTCGGGCTGCCAAATACAAACCCAGCATGCAGGCAGTGCTGTCTTAGTGCCCTGCCGCTCTGGCTCTCCTCTCCGGCACCAGGGGTTTGGTGCTTGGGCTCTGAGCTGGGCTCTGAGGGCGCAAGGGGTACTGGGAGCTTTTGGAGCCCAAAAGCACACACTGGAAGTAGGGCATCTTAGCTGAAACAGAAAGAAAATGGAGGTTAAACTTGGGTCTTAGTCCATATGATGACACTCCAGTGTCCATGCCAATGTAAGACAGAGGGGACATGGAAAACTCTCCCCCAATTATCAGTTTGTCAAAAAGTACTGTTACGGTGTTTTGGGTGCCACACCCCAAACCAGAGAACGGACACCCACAAATATTGACAGTTTTATCTTTATAAGCACTAATAAGCAATTGTGTATTCCCTGAAATATGCACTGTGTTCCTCTGCATGGTGCGGGGTGTGCGTTCTCATTAAATGAGGAGAAAAAGAATAGAAGAGCTAGGAGAGGGTCAGCGACACTAACCTGGTTCTGTCTTGGCCTTGTCCACCTCCACTGTTTCAGGCTCTATTTTGACAAGCAGAGAAATAAAAGGACAAGTAAGAGGGAGAGGAGTCCAGAGATCGGGCTCAGTTTGAGACTTCCCACAGCGGAGAACGCTCACGTGATAATACCTGAAATGACTTGGTAACTTGCGCATATTTCTTGAAATCTATAAATAATGCATTGCAGCTCTGTCATGCTTTTCAGTGCACATTCTCACCCACTCAAAGCAAACTCCTCCAGACTATCCAAGTTCAGACCGGTATGTGCAAAATGCAGTGAGGGAAGGGACCCTGGATGATACTCTCTGCATGATGGGGACCCAGAAAGGTAATAAATACAGTAGACGAGCATGGGTTATAATGAAGCCTGAGGATAGAAATAGAAACTAGAGCTTATATTGTATTAGGGACAGGGAGAAACCAGCAAGTTAACAATGGGTGTTTCCGAAGACAAGACAGGCCAAATATTAAAATTTGTTTTATTGATACTCAATAGAAAATCAAGTCAACCATATAATTTCTGAAAATCCTTTTGGGTATTTGAAATATTCATTAAATGCCAGTTAAGTAATTTTCCAAGATGCTGCCTGGTGCATATTTAGTAGGAATTATATCAGACCAATCAGTTTTTTTTTTATACTTAACGAGCCAAGCAAGCAAAGAACCAATTATAATAAGGCTGGGGAAGATGTCTGCGATTGGCTGGTGGTCATTTTTCACCCGATTGAACAAGTAATGAGGGAAAATTTACAGCAACAGAATATTCATGTACAGCCATGGTTTTAATAATAATAATAATAATAATAATAATAATAATAACAATAGTTTTTTCAGTGACTCTTAATATCATTTTGTAAGCAAACAGCCGAAGGTTAAGCAAACGAAATGTTTCGACCTTTAGAGCTGCCATTTGCTGAAAATTTCTCAAGTCCGTTTTATTCTGCTGTCTTGTGTGGTTTCTGTGCTTCCTGCCTGTCATTTAAAGGGAGTGTGCAGTTGAACATTTTAAAGGTCACGATTCTTCTCGTGCCATAAGAAATATCCCCCGGCCAGAGACTGCTTGCTGTTAGTTGCTGTCCTCCAGTAACACAATGTTTTTTTTTTTTACCAGGCTGTAGGTAGTCTTTTGATGGCCACAGACTGATCATATTACCAGGCTGAAGCTCTCATGCCTGCTTCTGTACACTGAGATTGCGGCAGTGTCACGGATGACTTTTACACTGGGAATGATTTTTTTTCGGACTCATGGCTTAACTGTGAGTTAAATTCCCATGGCGCCTTCAGCACTGAAGATCAAGCAGATAATGAATGGGAAACAAAACCCACACAAATATATTGTTGTATTAATTATTGTAATACCAAACTTCTTAAAAGTAAAAAAATGAAATTTCTCTATTCCGCTTCATCATTAATCTGCTCCGATTTAAAAAGATTGACCAAAAGGTCACATTTTAAACATTCCCAGTATTGAAACTGTGCATGGTGTAATATAGTTGCCCTTGAATCCCAGTGACAAAATGTGTGCTGTGATCCAGATCACGTGGGGAATGAAAGGCGATTGGTGGGAACCTGGGAAGATGGTTGGACTCAAACACAGTCGGTACATAAGTTGCCAGTGAAGTATTTTTAACGCCCCATGTTTGAGTATTTTTGGTTAAACTTTTTGCAGTGTTCTCAATGTAAATACCATGTCAGAAATTTGAGAAGAAGTAAGGTTAAAGAATGTTGAAAGTGACAATGTGGTCTACACAATGACCCCAATGAGGTGATTCGGGATCAAATGGATAGAAAGGTTAAATCTACATAGCCAGTTAGTATAGATCATTTGTGGGCACTTCTCCAGCAGTGCTGGAGTGAACCTTCGGAAAAATACTTTGTCTTCAATAGATATAATGTCTAGAGTTTGTTCGATTATAATCACTGTAAAAGGTGGCTGCTTTGATGAGTTTAACAAATAGGCTGGTTATTCATTACAAGTGGGATATTCATTTTTAAATATTTTTCTTTAATCGCCGTTCCATGTCTTTTTTGTTTAGGATGTAGCGTTGATGGTGTTTAAACTGCACAAAAACAAAGGAACCTTAAAGTGTTCAAAAACTTTTTACTCTTCCAAATAGCACCTGCAGCTCAAATCAGTGGATGGCCAAAGGTAAATCCTCAGTTTCAAAGCTGACCTGCTGGGTTTACACCAAATTTGTCAATATCCATTCTGGCGATCTGGAGGTGCCACACCCCCTATGCCCCGTGATCCTCAGCGCCACAGCCTAGGACTCCCCTTAACTGGGGAGTGTGGAATGTGAAGGAGCCGCAGTTGGAGCTGGTCAGCAATCAGCCACGTCATGGTATAAAGGGGTAGGATCAAGCTGGGGGGGAGGTCGGGCCCATGCAGGATGACCCACTGGAGCAGGCTGCACGGTGTAGTCGATGAGGGGTGCCACTGCCTGACATGGTGAAATGACCATCCCCTAGCGCTGTGCAACATTGCCCCGCCCTGATGTCCACCTGCCATATATGTGGTGCTTGTCCTGCCCAGTTACCAAATAAATGCTTCTCCCTGGTGGTCTGCTCCATGACACCCTGCTATAACTACCCATCGCTGTTCACTTCATCCAACTGACTTAACCCGTGAAGAAAAGCAAACACCAAACCAAAGCCCTGACCTGATGTCTATCACATTCTATCATCCAGTGTACTCAGACTCCTTACAAGCTGGGGGCTGTACATACAACATGTCTATAATATGATTTTACTACTGAAGACCAAACATTGCAATCCGATTTAATGCACATTAAATTCCACCTCTTCATCTTTCAGCCACTTATCTTGGTGAGGGGGGAGCCCCGTGGTGCATCCGAGGCATCAGAACAGCCAGGACGCAAAGCCAGTCCAGCAGAAAAACATATATTCTCAGATACTAGGGGCAATTTCGAGATGGCAATTCGCAGAACAGCCCATATTTGAAATGCAGGAAAGACGCATAGCACCCTCATGGAACCTGCACACCACACGGGGAGATGGTGCAGACTCCACACACACAGAGCAGAGGCAGGATTTGAACCTCGGAGGTAGGAAACAACAACAATGTAACTCACTGTGCTGCCTTGCACATTTATGATCAAAATTGCTAAATAGCTCACCTTTCAGCCTGCAGTAGTTAAACTATGATTCTTTTTCTCGAAAGCTGGGAACCATTATCAAACAACCTGTTATCTGGAAAGGGTGCCTCCTAGAGGTCTGGCTCATGCTGGAACATGGCACTACTCTGGCACACCCTGGACGGCATGCGGGAGCTGCTGGCGGTTCTGCAGTTGTACTCACTTCCTGGTTTTGGAGTCTTCACATCTTTCTCTAAAAGTAGGGAATGAGACGAGTTACCAATCATTTAAAGAGATCACGGCCACTATGAAGCGGGCAGTGGACCCGCAGGACTGGCTTACCCTGAGTCTCTCTGACGGGTTTCTTCTCGACTTGGGAAGCCTTTCCTGTTGGTTGTGGCAAAGTAACACGTCATAGAAAGGAGAGACACGGAGACACTCAACAGTGATTACGCTTTGACTTTGCTCATCAGTCTAAACTCATTAAATTTAACACAAATAATTAACTACTCAGCATAGTCTGAGTGTAGCCCAAATATACATTATGAAGTATAACCCTAGCTTAAAACCGGCCTGCAACGTCAGCATCAAAACGATTCAATTTGCTCTTCTGGCTCTGAAAACTGACAGATCCAAACATTTTGTGCTTCATCAGACATAAATAAAATATTGCAGCTGGCAGATAAGAACAAAGGGTTAACATAAAGGTGGGAAAGGAAAAACCCATGATGATATGGAACTTCATTAAAAAGTTTTATCTGATGAGTCGTATCGACTTTAAGAACATCTCATTAGTTTGAATGCTAATAAATATTTCTTTCCAGCGAAAACAGAAGTACTAGTTACATAATTTTCGTTATGCATAGAAAATAAGATAGAAACCAATTAAAAAGTGAATATTAGTTAAATAGCTAATGAATATATGAAATGCAGCAGATTCCATTTTAATGGGAATAAATGAATTACAGGGATCGAAATGAGATCGGTCTTCTTTTGGTGAAATTGTAATACAAAGAAAAAATATCAGGATAGAAATACCCTTCAAAGCATTATGCATAAACATAACAGATTCAAGATACACTCGTACATTATTTACCAAAACCTGCTTTAACCACTTGCAACCCATCTAGGGTGATCCCTGTCTTGTGCCATAGGCTGCCTGGGATAGGCTCCAGGCCCCCTTGCAAGCCTGAATAGGATTAAGTAGATTGGAAAATGGATGGATGGATGGATGGATGCTCTAACCACACCACAAATTTGGCAATGAATTAAATATGTGCTGGACAATGTTATGAGAAACAGAGCTTCAATTACCTACGCCTGCCACAGCTTTTGGATCTTCAGGTAGACATGGAACAGGGAAGAAGCAGTCAATTCAGTGATTATATATAACTAAAATGAATTATCATAATGGTGCTTGTTAAAAAAAAATCAAATATATATAATACACAAACAAAAACATATGCTTGAAAATGTCAATGAAACTTTTGTCCCTTACACTTAACAGAATAATCCATAATGTCAGAGAATATAAGCTTGCCAGATTTCGACCAACCAAACAAACTGCGTATATGATGACACACTTAAAAAATGGAAACATGCCCTTACGAAATGTCAGCGGCTCGTCACTGGAGTGTTTGTGTAACGTAAGTGCTGGGGCAGCTTTCGTCGGGAGGGATGCCTTGGGAGTGCGGGAGATCTTCTGTTTCCCTGCCGCAGCAAAACGACAGCGATGGGAATGAAATGCTGGCCCATTTAACGGAGAAATCAGAGGGGTCGTGTAACCGAGTGAAGTAGCGGGTCGAACTCAATACAGAAACTGGAACCTTTAGCTCAGATTCGGAAGCACGAATGTGGATGCATCTGATAGAAGTATTTAACGGTTTAAAGACATTAACACTTTAATATGCAATGCATTTCTGTAATGTGATATGGATTCTGCTTGAATATATAATAATTAAGCATAAGAAAATAAAAATAATCATATTAACAGCAATACTAATGAAGAGCAGATGTAAGTTACATTAAGCACAACCCGCTTGTGACATATCGACCTGTTGCGAGTCATTAATGGAGTCGAGCCATTACGTTTGACTTCATTGATTAGAAGGTTTTGTTTGTCACTGTTGGCCATGAGCTCCTCTCAATGCAGCCAGTCCTTTATCTAAAAGCTACCTACTCCAGTCTGTGCAAACTGTTTATTGTTTCTGTAGCTTAAGTGCCAGTAGCGACAGCATTGAACAGCACTCGTTTCTCACGACCTCTAAACACAATAGGATTAAATGTAACTGTTTGTAGGACATGACTCTGCTCCAGCGGAAGGAGGAATGGTCCATGAGAATGTGCTTGCCCTGATGTTATAATGTTGCCTGCTACCTACAGTACATCGTAATTTATGTTGCAGTATGGTTTATATTAAGCACTGGCATAATTATTGATGTAGCAATATCAAATTAATCAAACTATTTTAGTGCTATGTGACTGCACTGATGTAGAATATTTTATTACACACCCTGTACCAGTGTGGGATCCAGTTTCAATTAATGTTTAATTTAACCCTGAAACATTATAAGGGGAGACTTCTTGGGAAATAATATTTTTGGTGAGGCTTGGATAGAAATGTTATCTTTGTTAACTTGTTTCTGACCTCAGGTTTTAGGTTATTCAAAAACCCTAAGGTAAAACTTCATTCGAAACATGCAGACCTAGGTTTAATTTATGTTGGTTGCACTCTCAGTGGCCAGGTCACAAAGTACACCTGTTTATTAAAACAGACCAATGTGACTGCAGCTGAATCCATAGATCGCAAAATCAGGGTCTAGCGGTTAACGCGTGGCTAATTAAGCCTAAGACGTGTGACCTAAGTAATTTCCATATGGCCTGTGATTGCTTGTGCCATCCACGGTGGTTAAAAACAGCCACCCTTCTGGATCTTCCGAGCACTACGATGCCTGCATTTTCTCGAGAGTGGTGCGATCAATGGAAGCATGCAGTCAATGGCATTTCCGTGGTCGAACACACCTTGTTAAATACACTTCAGAGGAGAATGACCAGCTTTGTTAAAGTTAACAGGAATGTCAAAATAACCGCGCCTTACAACGGCGGTGTGACAAATGACTGATGTGAACGCACAACTCATTCACCCTTAAAGTGCTTAAAGAGACAAGAGTGGGTCTTGCCCAGTACTAGCCAGGTGTACGTAATAGTTGCCACTGAATGTATAATGCAGTTAAGAAGAATTCATGCGGTATAAGACATCCACATTCTGGCTGCTTTGTGTGTCACCAAATGCTTTACTCATTACATTTATGTTATGAAATCTTTTTTTTCTGCTACATACCATCAGCGACTGGAAGTCTGAAATCCTTTGGTTTTTCTTCTTTACATGCAAAAAAGGAAACAAAACTAATTGACACTATATTCTTTTCTGCAAGTACATTTTGGCTTTGGTAGTACTTTAAAAAAATTGTGTAAAAGGGGAAAAATGTAGAATCTGATCTGAGTAATTTTAGTTCAGACTGTTACTCTTTAAATCAACTGTCTGAGCGTGCAAAGTAGGCCAAAGTTATTAATCTAGCAGTATTTTTTTTCTTGTTATATCAAAACACATATCTGAAGTAAGCCTCCAATTTAATGTTGCCATTTAATGTGCATTCTCAACTTCATGTCATTTTCAGACAGCTCATCTGTTGAATTTGCGTGTTTCTTTTAATTTTTTAATCTTTTAAACATATTTGAACCAGAGTAGGACAAATTGAAAGTTTTGGGTGCTTCATACTAGCATTCCATTTTGTTTTC
This sequence comes from Gymnarchus niloticus, assembly GCA_009936485.2. NCBI lineage: Eukaryota > Metazoa > Chordata > Actinopteri > Osteoglossiformes > Gymnarchidae > Gymnarchus > Gymnarchus niloticus. The sequence goes on along the minus strand of JAACJT020000033.1, from coordinate 3,373,223 downwards.
AAAATCTAAAAGAGCAAGGTGATAAAGGCAGAAGCTATTTCTCAAAATGAAGAAAGGCAAATTAATTTTCGGTACCCATAAAAGCTGGGATTGGAAACTTCTAGACCTTTGTGTGCAAGGGCTTTTCGACAGGACTTTCTGTTGATGGATGACAAGTGTATTTTTGTTATATATCCTACATGTCCTCATTTTGGTTCTGCTGCCCTTGGACCATCCCATGAGGGTCAACGTTAATAACTGCAGCTGACCTTGCGAAGTCTCGTTAAAAATAAAGGTGTCCAAATTGCTGCTGGGAAAAAAAAAAAAAAAAAAAAGATGTTGGATTCATGGATTCTTAGTTTCTGGCTCTGTGGAGAAAAACGCTGAAGTCTTCTTAAGAGCACTGAACATGGAACTGAGAATGATTGAAAAATCCATCATCCATCAATCATCAGCGATTTATCTTGGACGGGGCCTGGGGTATACCCTGGATGGGATGCCGGTGTAATGCACAGTACATACAAAGGCTATATAATACACCACAGGCAATTTAGAGAAGGCAGCTGAGCCCACATCGCATGTCTTTGGACCACTGGGAGGAAACCTCTGTGACACAGGGAGAGCATGCGAACTCCACAGACTGAGCACAGGAGGGATTTAAACCCATAACCCCAAGTGAGAGGAAACAGTGCTATCAACTGAGCTACCATGATTAAAACGTTGTACGCCAAAGCAAAAAAGTGTATTAACCATGTGTGCTAAAAAACGGCATGCACCTCGCAGTAATTATCTGTATTAGTTATTAATTTTGAGAAGCTAATGGCAAAACAAGAATTCCACAGCACTTGAAGTTGCCAGCCTTCCAGTAAAGTGTTAAACGTAAGGCTGGTTATTTATTCAAATAGTACTACATGAAGATAGAAAGCAAAGCTTTTAGTGGCTAACGGAGAACTGCCCTAATGTTCTATCACCATAAAAATTTTATTAAGTAAGAGAGAAATGAAGTATGGAAAGCAGCATCATATCAATTTTTGAAATATAGACTCAAGTGCACTTTCAGATAATTAAAATGTAAGACTTTGATTAATCTTGAGGCTTGGCCTGATAAGTGTCTTATCAGAAGAACCATGCTTAATGTAGAGGAGTGTATCATCTGTGTTTGGAGAACACCCAAAACCACAACATTAATCACAAGCATGGAGAGTAATAGCAAAAAAGAAATGGCTAGATCATTATTCTCCAAACTCCCTTTATATCACTCCATCTGAATATGATATTTAAAACCCACCTTTACAGCATTGAAAAATGCCATTCCACCTTGTAATAGCTCAGTTTATTTTCACAAGCTGGTAAATAACTCCACAAGTTTAAGAAGTCTGCATGAGGTTTCAGTCGCAAACATATTCTAGATAATGAAATTACACGATTCTACTCTTCATGATGAGAAAATTTGAGTTACTGATCCCGATTTGGTATAAGTTATAGCCGAACGGACACCCCGTTGGGGAGATGTGCACAGGGTGGTGTGTGTTTTTGCGTTGGGGGCATTCCTGAAATACTCCTCCTGCCTAGCAGGACTGAGACATTGTCAAGAGGGAGACATGCGGTGGTTTTTAAAGGAGGCATCACTGTGTGCCTGCTGCCCACACGCCTAAATCTCATTGGTCACGGCACAGCACCTATGTGACTGGAGGACTGAGGCAATGCAGAAATGGGAGGAATACAGTGGTCTCGCAGAACCAGCAACAAATATCCCATTCCTGCCCCCTGCAGCGGGTGTGCCAGTGCAAATTCTCAGCGCATTACTGATACTTCAGTTCGCTGTCTGCCTGCGTGTCTCTCTACAGGCAAATAGCGTTCAGTAAATATTTTAATATGGCTGCCGCCTTATCACAAGCGCCATCTTTCCTGCTGCGGACACAGTTGCCATAGAGACTGTTGCTTTTGAAGATTATGAATGCGATGGTGGTTAACAAAGGGAAGCAGGGGCACAAAATCAGGTATAAATAACCCAAGTGAAGGAGCCTGATGAAAATCAGTTTCGACATTAGCAAACCCTGAAAACATTTTTGCTGCAAGATAATTGGGCAGTTATAATACTGTGTAATCAGCAGTGCCAATACGCTTATGTACAACTTAAATTCACTAGGGCATGACCAGTTCTTAAATTATGACATCAGAATTGAGACCAACAGGGCCTGATGGCTGTTTTTTCATTCATAATTTTTACTTTGTGTTGTGTTAACAGCAGAGTAGGCATCTTGTATCACACCATACCAGGACTTCCACCAGAGGGCACCCTCTCCTGCTACCCTCCATCTCTCTCCTCACCGGTTCCCTGTTACCATAATTACCTGTCTACCTGTATTGGTTTTCCTCATACTCTGGCCTGTTGCGTGTTTGTCTCCATGCTTGGACGCACTACAACCCCATACACTCATATACTTCATTTTGGTGTATTATGATATTTTGGGACCAAATATGTATACGATAAGGGAGAATGGTGGGTCAGTGGGTCACCTCACACCTCCAGGGTTGTGGGTTCGAGTCCCGTCTCTGCTCTGTGTGAGTGGACTTTGCATGTTCTCCATGTGTCTTGTGAGTTTCGTCTGGGTACTCTGGTTTCCTCTCTCACTCCAAAGACCAGTGATTCAGGCAATTTGGCATCTCTAAAATGCACGCAGTGTTTAGTGCATGCATGCGTGTACCCTGCGATGGCATGGCATCCCGTCCAGAGTGGATCCCAGCCTTGTGTCCTGTGTTGCCTGGGATGGGCTCCAGGCCCCTCCATGGCCCTGACCAGGATACGTTGTTTGAAAAGGGATGGACAGATATTTTAGACCAGACTTCAACTTTCACAATGTGCAAATAATTCTTCAAGTCAAGTTTAGCTTTTCTGGATCCGGTGATGTGAGGCTTGCATTTTGTAAATAGATTCTGATTGACATGTCTCTCTAATGATGCTGTACATATCTGTGAGTTTGTGCTTAATCCGCCATTCTATTAGCACTGGGAAAGGCTCCGAGAGATTAAGCATTTGCTTTTTAAAGTGTTTTTGTCAGGGTTCAGGAGGGCAATCCCTCTTATTTATACATATGTAAATCAGGCAGCTGGTAGCGTAGTGATTAAGGACATGGACCCGTGACCTGAAAGCCCCCATGTAGAACCCTTCAGCAAAGCACTTCGCCTGAATTGCTCCCATAAAATATCAAGCCGTATTAATGGGTACTAATGGGTAAAAATTGCAAGTTTGGGTAAAAATTAATAGTCCTGTTTGATTCACTCTTACCACTTTTTAACACTGGTTTAGACTTCTCTCTTCCATGTTCTGTTAATAAATAAAAAATAAACATCAACGCTAAATATGTTAATTGATAGCTGTTGCAAATACAGCTTTTTAACTTCACCCGTCCTTCTACCCCACATCCATTTTACTCATTTGAGGTGCTTCATCCATTTGCCAGTATTTGTCATAATTCATCATTCTAATATGCCTTAATGGTTATTTTACTGTACTGTGACCTTTGAGTCCATTAATATTATGATTATTGCATTCTGCCTTACCTTTTCTCCGCAGTGGTGTTGGCTTTTCTTTTTCAAGTAGAGTAGAAATATTGCATTTTAGTAATATCAAAACAGAAAGGGAACAATCCTTTGTTCTGACAGCACTATACACGTAAGGTCATGTTTTAATCTTCTAGAAAGTTATATGCACGTACTTCCATAACAAGCATGACTGCATTCACCTTATATCTAGCAGTATTTCAGGAGTTCATTTTTCAAGCTAGGTGAGTCAAACATCTGGTCTACAAAATTTATATAAGGGGTGTGTTCTTTTTTCTTCAAGCTGGAAGGTACAGTTTCAGGCAATTATAGAATCTGTTGATAATTGCATTACATATGAAACTAGCACAGTTGCTTTATGTCGGAAACATTGCTTTAAACCAAAACTATGTATATTTAATATGGATTTATTTAACATATTCATCGTACATTAATTAAACGGCACCAGGTTTGATCGAGTGACATGTTTGCAACTGCCGGAGTGTTTCCTGCATTATTTACATTCTCTGTGTGCAGTGTGAGTGTGTCTGACCTGACTTCACTGCCTTGGTGAGCTTCCCCTCTCTAACTGGCGGACCTGTGAAAGAAAGTTCAGGTACTCCAGTTCAGTAAATGCACAGCATTCCGGAAATGCACATGGGCAAAAGGTCACCTTCACGTTTTTAATCGTGCTACGAGTGGCATTGGCAGGGATACCTCTTCTTAAAGGGATCACCCTGGCCTTCTCTTTGGGAATCTCTCGTTCTGAGGATGTGCAGATCACATAAACAAGAACGAGAAGAAGCTATAACTTCTCCACACCGAAAGTATTTCAGTACAGAATTCAAACAAAAAAAAAAATGTCAGCTGTGGAGAAACTTACCTTTCCTAATGGGACGCGGTTTGGCCTTCTCTTTCGGAAGCACACGTTCTGTACAAAGGAAAAGAAAAATGAAGATTTCTCAGAGCACAAATATTTAAGACACGCTGCCACCATGAAAGGGTGCCCAATTAAACAAGCCAGTTAATGTGCCCAAATTATTTGACTCCTTGGCTTTCTGTTTGGAAGGTCCACACTTCGCTCCATCTAGCCTACAAAGAAATCACGTTCAGTCAGGTAACATTGTAAGATTTTAGTGGGACCCGATCTCGTGCATCGTCAAACGTGTTCACTGTAATGTACCTTAGGAAGCTGCCAATCAACATATGGTTACATGTTTGAATCCCACGCCTGCTCTAAGTACAGTTTCCTCGCATTGTTAAAAAACAGGTGTCTGCAAACTGCTGACCCTAAGTTCACCGTCATGTGACCCCTGCTCTGCTTTGGCATTCCAGCCAGAGTCGGTCCCCCTCCTTATTTGCTATCCTGCATCAAATCAGGGATTGGAGGATGAATGGAGGGAATGGCACAGAAAACGAAGATACATTTCAGAACAGGAGGATGCATGAAGCAAATATATTATAGGTTACCTTTCTTCAAAGGACCCAGTTTTGCAGGGGGCTTGGGGACTTTGGGCTCTGGAAGGCACAATGTCATTAGATTAGGATGGCTGAGACAAGCTTACAGGAGCAAGAAACTGTAAATTTCAGAATGCACAGGCACAACTAATAGATGGGAATTTGATTAATAGTGACTATGTGAACTCCAATTTAACATGAATACCTTCCTGTGGAGCTGGGGTTTTTAACTCAGGTTCTGAAAAGCAAAGAGGATGTATTAGGTCCATTAAAATAAGACTGAGCTGCAATCATGGACATCTGCATTTGTTCATTCCATATAAATGCAAACAAAATATGTTCCATTGTATATTTAAATATACTAATGAACTAATATACTTTGTATGTACGATATTTTGTGCATTATACATTAAGCATCTGAAAAACTTTGCATTAAACCGAGAGGGTAATTCACTAACTTTCAAAAATAGATAGATAGATAGATAGATAGATAGATAGATAGATAGATAGATTAAGTGAATATTAGACAATGTAGTAAAAATCTGTCACATGTTCTGAAATTGAACTGGAAAATTGACATAAAAGTGTTGTAACTAAAATCCAGAGAGTGGTATTAATGCTTTTATTCATCAGAATTATCTGTTATGTTTAATCACAGGTGATACTAAAACTAGAACTTATCTGAACATTTTGTATAATGTCATTATATAATCAGACTGTAATTCTTCTCTACCTTGTGGGGGGGGGACCGGGTGCATGACTGGATGGAGGGGGTGGCTCGTTAGAATTGGGACTTCCGAAACTGAAACCAATGCATACCGATTAGTGCTCTGGGAGAAAAACGTTTGTCAGCTTGGTAACCATCAGCCGTAGCACAATTCAGACCCGAACCTATGATCTAATTCTAAAGTAGAAACATAGCAAATTAGGAGCAATGGGCAGTTTAAAATCAGAGGGGTGTGAATGAACGGTTTAAAATCAAAGGGGAGAATGAACATTGCTAGCAAGAAAATCACCCACACCTGGAGATTCACACGAAATTTTCAACCCTAGCCTACTGCCGTTTTGCCAACACTGCATAACATTAACGTCAAATACCTGTCATTGGAGTAGGTGGAAATGGATTGTCTGTCACAATGTGATGCACTGAAAAATAAACAGAGATTCTAATAATTTCTAACATTTATGTCAGGCAGCAGACATTGACCAATGCTATACTTTAATTTGTAGCTTTAGCAGAAATGTTGCAGATTATCGACTTAGACTGGGAAAAATACATTTTGTAATGTACTTTTAACGGTAGGTTACATGCCATACTTCAGTTCACCTGTAGGGGGCAGACTGTGCCCAGAATGACAACTATGCCTGCATGCGAATGCTATAGGTTTCATTAAACTGGACACCAGGATGACTTGGTTTTGTGACTTTGGGTGTACCATTAAAAGACTACAATAGACTGAAATACTAAGACGCCCACAGGTGCGATCACTGGGGCAGAGTTAATGGGGGTCAATGTGAAAAAAGTCATAGAGAAAGAAAATGTTTAGAAGCTCATGTTGAAAACTCAAGCCAGAGGTTAAAGAATATACAATTACCCTTTCAAGGGCAACAGACGGGGGGGGCGGGTGTGTCCAAATGTACGATCAGTAAATATTGTGGCCAGGTTGCGTGACTAGGGAAGATGTTTAGAGCAAAGTACTACTGAAGGTTTTGGTTTGTAAAGATTTTTGTGACTTGATATTTTTTGTGAGCTTGATATTTTGATGTCACATATCTGAATTTCAAAGCGGCGATCACAGAACAGCAGAATGAAATATGACCTTCAGCCCTTAAAGGGTATATATAAATGGACACTCATTTGGCTAGAGTTTAAAGTACACAAGCGAAATTGGAGTGCCTAAGTTTGTGATTAGATGGCTAGTTATCTATTTAAATCATATAAGATAAATAGCATGGAGAAGACATTCTGGTCACTTTTAAGAGAAATAATGTTTATTATTTTGTTAAGACTGCTGTAATATTGTAGTATATTTGGGGCAACTTTGTTGGAAGGTGTACCATATAGAAATATACAAATGGATTTAATTAACCTAAATTTGAGTTGATCTGATTTGTTTTTAAGTTGTATTGTTATTATTACTGAATTATCATTATTAATTTAAGGACACTGACATATTGTCGTATATTATAATGGACAGCTGGTAATGCCTTAATAAATGTCTGATGTAACAAAACAGTAGGATTTGTGAAATGCTAGGTGATATTTTTATTTATAAAATGCAAACCTGGCTGTGCATGTCTAGGGGCATTTACATCACTAAACAAGAGCAGGGGGTCCTCCATATCGTTTTACTGACATCTTGTATACTCGTTCTGTATTCTGTATTCATTTGCTGGGTCTATCAAGGGAATTGTCAAATGCATTCAAAACAATACAAACTGTCCAAAAAAGTTAAATTCATTTCCAGATTAGAATATCAGGGGATGTGTGTCTCAGGGTAGCTAAACAGGTCAGTATAACACTATAGCAAGTCACCGAAACAATGAAAATGTTACATTAATATGCAGAAACCTCTGTGGTACAATAGGCCTCAACAGACAATTTTTTTAATAAACAATACCTTTATCTATGGCAATTTAAATCCCCC
>JAACJT020000033.1:3322629-3349952 GCA_009936485.2 Gymnarchus niloticus | reverse complement strand
GTGTGTGTGTGTGTGTGTGTGTGTGTGTGTGTGTGTGTGTGTGTGTGTGTGTGTGTGTGTGTGTGTGTGTGTGCTTTTCTCCAAACAGAATACTGCAGCTGTTAGATATTGGATACTGAAAAAGAAGTGGACCATTGATTGAAGGTCCCTGAAATCCACTCCTACCTGCTTTCTTCTTCTCAGAAGCTGCCTTCTTTTGAGTTTTGACTTCTCTTTTTTCCTCCTTTAGCTTCCTGGTCGCCTTTCTCCTGGATTCCTCTTCTAAGCATTATTATACAAACATTATATATAAACATGAGCTCTCAGTAATAAATTCAGGAAGGCAGGAGAAGAAAAACTTCTTCTTGCTAATCTTCAACTGGAACCTTTTCATGTTATTTTTGTCTCAGCATGACATGAGGCTGCCTTCCTCTTTATTTATGAAAAGCAACAGTTTGGAGGAGAAAAAAAAGATCACATACTTTCGTCTTCCTTTTCTGTCTTAGCAAGCTTCTTCTCTGAAAGGAAAATCAGACTAAGATAAAGAGAAACAGCAGTTTCTGAGCAGAAGGACAGCACAGAATCAATGAAAGCTATTTCCTCCTCTACGGCTTTACACACTTGCACTGCTCGCTAATTGCGAACGGACAATTATTTAACGTGTATAAAGCACACAGCAAATCCTTGTTCACTCAGCAATGCATTCCTTCAAAACTAGATATATTTCTGATTAAAAATCACAGCTGGAAATCAACATCAAGATGCACATATTACATCCATTTTCCAAACCGTCTAATCCAATTCAGGGTCACCTGGAGCTTGTTCCAGACAACCGTAGGGCACTCTGGATGGGGTGCCAACCCATTGCTGGCCAAAGTCACACAGGTACAAATTAGTCAAGTCAATCAGCCTGCAACACATATCTTTGAACTGTGGGAGGAAATCAAAGTATCTGGAGGAAACCCACAGAGCATGAAGAAAACATGGAAACTCCACACACACACACACAGCTGGAGGCAGGATTTGAACCCCCAACCCTGGAGGTGCAAGGAGATAGTGCTAAGCACTAAGTCACCATGCCCTGGCGTATATTACAGCTGTAATATATTCTGAAGCATGACTCACGTAAATTTTATGTTTCATTTCATTAATTGATCCAGTTCTAGTAGCAATTATGTACACGAAAAAAATCATCTGATCAGATAATGCATACAAATTACCTGCGGTTAAAGTAACTGAGGAATAACTATGCATGTCTCCTTCAAAAGTCAGATGGAGAAAGAGAAGAGCCTCACTTTATTAAACAGTGTTTTGGAAACCGTTCAAGACGCCTGGATCCTTTATCTGGCTGCCGCTTATATGAGGGGGTGGCCTTTTATCTGAACTCAGGTCATCATACAAAAAAGGAGGACATGTGAGAGGAGAGAATGAGGAGAGTGGGAGAGAAAGAGAGAGAGACACTGAGAGAGAGACAGGGAGAGAGGGAGGGAGAGAGAGAAAGAAGACAGTGAGATAGAAGGAGGGAGAGGGAGAGAGACAGGGAAGGAGAGGGAGAGAAAGACGGTGAGAAAGAGGGAGTGAGACAGGGAGAGAGAGTGACAATGAGTGAGAGACAGTACTTAAGTGGTGGGAGAGAGAGAGAGAGAGAGTGACAGTGCGTGGGGGAGAGAGAGGAAAAGAGATAGAGAGAGAGCTCTCAGTGCATGCTGTTAGAGCTGACGTTTACAGTGGCAGCTGAATAAAGGCTTCCTCCACTGATCCCAGGGAATGACACTTTGCCCTCCCATGGCATGACTAATAAAAACTGACCGGAATGTAAGGCACAGAGAGGTGACGTAGTTTTGTCCAGCGAACCATGGTGTTAGCTACGCTTAAAACTTACACAGAGTATTTTTAGATGATAAGGGACCACTTCTTCTTGTCAGAACTGCTGTAAAATGATAACCTCTCTCCTGAAAGCTTCTGTATGTGCCGTGACGTTCAGTGTTCTCTAAATGCCACAGCTGCCGCACATCTTCTTACAGAAAGGAAGGTGCTCTGGTCAAGGCTTCGTGTAATGATATCAAACGTTAATTTTTTTTCGAGCTATCGCATGCTTCTGCTCTCTTTACTTCCCTCTTTTTAAATCTATTCAGATGATACATAAAGGAATTTTTTTCGTGTACATACATTTCAGGAAATCTGTACAGGCTAACGTAACAGAGTAGTACAGGAAGTAAACCTAAGTAGATGAAACGACACTCTGTCCAGCAAATCCATATGTTTGTTTTTTGTTGTTACTGTTAGCATTCACTAGAAGCAGTCAGGAATGCATGTCTCTCTTTAGTTACAGGGCTACTATCTGGTAAAGTTAATCCTCAGGCGACGTGGGATCAAGGCTGACTTCCTCTTTGCCCTCCAAAGGGAATGAAAGTACACTTCCTTAGCCATGCGACATTAATGCCTTGCTGAGAATAACAAAGCATCGGGATGTAGGAAAACGCTACTTGTTTGGTGCAGAGGCCATAATTGGATTAACATATAAACTTGTGTCTGCATGTTCCTGTTAAAGTGTCTGGGCACCAGCTACAATGAAGAAGGGCAAAGATGCTCTCCAAAGGGTTAACGATGGAAATCCTTGTTGGGAAAAATCAGAGTAGAGTCAGGGAATGTATTCCCATGAAATGAAGAGGAGCCAGTGATAATTACAATCCCTGTTTCTAATCTGATGGATGAAAGCTGTCGTGAATTGATGGCATTTAGGTGGCCATGAAATCGCAATCTGTGGTCCTGCTGCTGAAACTGACTGAATCTTCTCTTTGCTTCTGTTTTTGACATTGATCAGTTTGCATGTGGTTGAATACCATCATTATCATCAATACATATGTGTACTCAGAGCAACTTACTGTACATGTCATACAATTTTATCCCAAATTATTTAAACATTTGAATATTTACTGGAGCACTTCAGGTTACATTCCCTGCTCCAGCATCCATGACGACAGTTCTACCTCCTGCTTCCTGGGGAATGCTCCCCATTCTCTACCCCATGTCAGGTAATGTTTGCTCTAAGAGCCCTAAATCTGTATTCCACCTGAAGTTGCTCTTCCTAACCTTCTACAGTCAGCAATGACACAGACACGCTTAATGTGCAGTCAGGATTTCCCTAATCCCTGACAGAAAACCTAAGGAGCACCTCCCTACAAGTCCTTACTTAACCTCACAATGGCTGAATGAAACTACAGGTAGGATTTTACATTAGAGCGCAGGCCCCAGATCCTGAATCATGGCGCTGTATAACCAGTTTTATGTTCCACCTGAGCACCTCGGCACTCAGCAGAAATAATTATTTTCCTAATTGATCTAATTTACACTTTGTGCCACTGCAGGGTATTAACATTTTAGAGAGTGCTGAGATTCTTGCATGCACACTGGGGCACTGTATCCTAGACTGGCGAACCATGGACTTGGTGATACTCCCAGCACTGTATCAGCAATGCTTAGGAAGCATATTACAGGAACTGTTATCGACTTACTTAAAAGCTTGCCAGCAATTTCCTCTGTGACCTGATCCATGAACATGATTTGAGCAAGAAGGACAAAATTTTATCACAATAAACAGAATCACAGCCAAACTTTACCAGTAAATTTCAATTTAGGTGGCAATAAATTCGATTTATTTTCAAAGTGCCTTTTACGACACAGTTGCCCCTGGGCACTTAACAGGACTGTGTGGTAGTTACTGCATACTTAGACGGAAAAGAATAAATGGGCTAGAGGACAAAGCAGGAGAAGAGCCAAAAACTCCTCAGCAAGGAGAAAAAATAAAATGGTTCTGGAGGAATTATCAGAAAATATATAGTTTATTTAAAAAAATATATTTATGACATCAGGGCCACCCACAGCACAAAGTGGACCGAGAGTGTTTGTTGTTGATTTAGGGTTATTTTTTTCATTTTTGATGAAATAATCACATTTAAAGCTGTACTTCTGTGAAATAAAATGTTGAGCTGCCTGAAGACTTTCTCCCTGCCCTCACCTGGTATGCCTATACTATAATATAGTAATACACAGAACTTACATTATAAAAAATAATAATAATCATAGTTTGTTTCTCTATAATCATGACCACATGTTTATGTATGATAGTGACCAATAAGTACCACTATTATTAAGATATATCCTCACCCAAATATGTTACTGTTGATTTTAATTCATCCCCAGCCTGACATTCGTTAATTTACCATTCTTCATCCACAAATGGAATTGCATGTGTAATTTTCCCAGCCAGAACAATAACTATTAATTTAGAAATGACTCTGAGGATGACGTCTGCATTGTGTGCCTCAAGGCAGAGCCTAATTGGCAGCGCTAGGGTTAAACCGTTAAACAAAAGGGAACAGGAACTGTTAAGTCATTCACTTTACAGTTAAAAAATGAAAAGCCAATGGCTTACATTTGTTTAGATGGCTTTGATAAGACATCACCATAAAAGTGTGACAAATGCTAGCTGAAGTTAAATTTCATTCTTGAAATGTCAAAGTTATCAATAAGGCCTCGATTGTTCCCACACACAATGTGCCGGTATATTCCAAGTTGACAAGAGCAGTGGGGATGCCAACTCCACGGAATTAATGGGAGGCGGCAGCACAAGATCAGCCACTTTAACACGCTTATTGTACATGCCAGCCACACAGCTAAGAAAATCAAACAGCGGGGGAAAAAAAAGCCGAGGCAAAAACGAGCTGAAGATGAAAGGCCGAGCCTAAGGCCTTTGTTCACACTCCCTCTTTTTCTCTCTATCTCTCTCCTTTCCATTCACCTATCCCACAACACCCTGTACCATCAAACCCTCCGGTTCTACATGGATGCATTTCCATTCTTGGACCATCTACTGACAGAACCACTATCGACCCTCCATTCTCTGCCGTTGTTTAGGCCTGGTGTTGCCAACCCAATTTTAGGATCCTTGTGTAACATTAGCTATTTTTAAATTATTAAATACACTGAGTTGCATGAATGTCCCAATTTGCAGTATAAATTGAGATCTGTAGTCGTAGTATGTCTATGGGTGAAAGACTGGCTGAGTCTCAGAATCCCTCCCATGGACTCAAAGAATAGATCAAATCGGTATATTAAGACTGAAGTTCGAATTTTTCTTCATACTTTTAACGCGACAGAAGAACAACGAAAGAAAAAATGTTCTTCTGTTCTCTAAGAGTGCTTCAGGACGTACTCTCAGAAGGTAAAAGCCGTCAGCTCGCTGACTGAACTATAGAAGTTAAATTAAGCCCCATGTCAATTCTTCTCCCCGTTATCTATTTTAACTTGCTTTTCTATTCCATTGCACTGCCTGCTCCTGGGGTACTTGTTTAATTTCACAGGTCGTTGACATGCTCTCTCAACTTTGATCATTGCTTTCTCTCACGTGTTCCTCACCTTTGGCCTTCAATGATCTTTCCACCTTGGGCTTTGTTTTGGCCTCAGTCTTGACCAGCGGCTTCACCTTCCTCTCAGCTCGCCTTTCTAGCTTGGCTGCCCTCTTTTCTTTCTCCTCCTGTTTAATTCTTTTTGGTCTCCGTCCCTCTGTTGAAATGAAGGATCTTGTTGAATAAAAGCCTTGACAGGCACCCGAAACTGCGATTAATCCTCACAAACATCAGTACCATTGTCAGAGCTTAGGGTGGACTGGATATGTTGGTAAGATTCAGTTCATTAAATATAAAGATAATTTTTTAGACAGGTTGAATATCATTGAAACAGATAAGCAGGAAATTTGATATTTCAAATTAATACTTAAATGACTATGTACACTATCTGTAATTTGTATGGATTTAAAAATAGCATGAATTGTGCAAGTGTGTTCCCTCTATTCAAAATCGAAGAGTATGGTCACCCTTAAGGATTTCAGACATCATCCAGATTTGAGTCAGCCCAGTGAGGCGCCATCATTAGTCGGTATAAGTAGGTCTGCCCTCCCTGTTTATTTTATGAAAACTGATTTTTTTTTCCTTAAAATGACTCCTCCTGAGGTGTGCAAGTGTTCTGACGACAGATGTCAATGACTGCAGTGCACGCTTAAAGCAGAGCGGCACCGTTTTCACGTGGCGGCGATCTTTGACCCTGTCTTCCTCTTTATCGATACGCGTTTCATAATTGACGTGCGCCAGCATCATAGATCCCGAAGGGGGAAGGGGGAGGGGGTGCCATTTATTTATAATTTGGATATAAACTGTCATTTACTAGAAGACTTCAAGGTAAGCTTTTTACCTCTTTGCAGTTGTATTCCTCCGGCTTTTCCTTTTCTCTCCTTGGTCTCTTTGTCTTGTTGAAAGGCTGTAACAGTGGGCAGTTTCTTAACTTCACCTGGAGCACGTAGCCAAGATACAAAACGCTGTCCCGGGAGTCTACTTTAAGATTGCCAAATATAGCAGCACTCACATTTCTAATGCTTGCGAGTGAATGCATTACATGGCTGGATTACCCATGGTTCATTCTGTTAATTTGGTCTTACGTTCTGAATGGGCTATAAATATTGCCATAGAAGCATGATTCCTGTATTAAAAAAGTAATTCAATTAGTGACCCACGACAATGACCCTATTCCCATTATCATTCTTCTCAATTGCTATGGTACGTTTCTCACATCAGAAGGGCCATTCTGCTGACAGTTCCTCACATCCCCACAGAAATAACGCGCTTGGACACGGCACACTCAACGTTTCTCACTCTTTTGCACAAATCGCGAACATTAAAGCACATGCAACATAATACAACTGCATTTCCCAGAGAATTTACGCATTTTACATCGCACTTATGCATTTGATTTACGAAGAATTTGTATACATTCACGACTGAGTTAATATACATCCTGACACTCGTTGACATAGTTGACCATTGGATTAATCTCTGCATGCCAAACAATTCATACGTAACATTTTCTTTCATTTCTACAAGTGCAAGGCTAGTGTGAGATATGAGTACAAATTCAATCAATTCATGAGCAAAGTTACATCCTTTTGAAAACAAATGAAGATGTATGTCAGTCTCATACTAGAGGTACATTTTCTGTTGTTAATTACACTCATGCATATGTATTGCACTTGAATCACCCTGTGCATTGTCCTGAAAATGGACCTAGCGGTAGGTGTCAGGCAGGGTCAAGACCCTGGAAGGGATGTCTGAATGTATGTTAGGGAAAGGGAAAGGAGAGTGCAGAGCAGGCAGGGAAGAGGTAGGCACAGAGGGAAGGGAGGCCAAGGTATCCAGGAGTGTCCATTCAAACATGTGCAACCATTGCAGACCATGTAGTCTGCCATGGCCTTAGTACAGCAGATGCAGAGTGACGAGTACAGCCTGACAATGACGACTTCATGGCTGAGGCAGGGCGACGAGTACAGGCCGATTGTGAGGACATCGTGGCTGAGGCAGAGAGACGAGTACAGGCTGACTGTGAGGACATCGTGGCTGAGGCAGAGAGACGAGTACAGGCCGATTGTGAGGACATCGTGGCTGAGGCAGAGAGACGAGTACAGGCTGACTGTGAGGACATAATGGCTGATGCAGAGAGACGAGTACAGGCTGACTGTGAGGACATCGTGGCTGAGGCAGAGAAACGAGTACAGGCTGACTGTGAGGACATCGTGGCTGAGGCAGAGAGACGAGTACAGGCTGACAATGACGACATCATGGCTGAGGCAGGGTGACAAGTACAGGCTGACTGTGAGGACATAATGGCTATGGCTTGACAGAGAGTAGAGACTGTATGTCTCGAGGCATTTCATTTATGTTGTACAATCTCAGTTTACTTTAGTCTTATGGTAAAACTGTATCTGCCGTTCTGTCATGATGTACGTATCATTTTCTGACTATTTGATGGTTACATTCCCGTTTTCACTTTACATTCCTGCTTTCCCACTCCAGTGGATTTTCCTCTTTTCAGTACTGGGTCCAGTATTTGCGCCGTTTCATGTTTGACTTTGAATTGCGTGAATATTCAGTTTTTTTTGTCTGCACATATTTTTCACGTTTGTATCGACTGCAACGCGGTTCCGACGGAAAAATGTACCATTTTGGTTTCAGTTTAAAAGCGACGATGAAAGGATTACGAGGATTGTGAGTTCTACATGCACTCGTTATTTTAGATGCAGGCAAAATAATCGGATAAAAACTGAAAGAATGCGTTCGCACAGATGCCACGTGAAAGCAGAGTTGGTGTTGTGATTTCTATAACGTTAGGCATATTTTCATTATTCACCTTTTCAGTACGGTATCATCGATGGTAAAATATTGGTAATTGGTACAGGAAAGAAATATGCAATATAATCGTAGAGTAATACCCATTAGCATAATGCTAAATAAATAGAGAATATTAATAATGATTCATTCATCGTAGCAATAATTTATATTTATGATAGTAAGTAAAATTTGTGTATCATCATGCATGTTTTAGGTTGGTATTATTTGCTGTACGTGGCTCACATTTGTAACTAATAACGAGCAATAACAACCATTAGTGATAATACCCATTAGTAAAGGTCATATACAGCAGTCAGATGATTAGATAGATAGATAGATAGATAGATAGATAGATAGATCACAAAATAACAGTAAAGAAGCTGCCTGTTTGGGAATTGTAACAAATACTGGCTGAATTCTTTTGAATGAGTACCTAAATTTTGCTAAATAAACATTTGTCCATTCATCCAGGGCACAGGGCATCAGGGCCCAGGTTAGATGTAATGTCAGTCGATCGTATGACGCAGTCACACACAAGCATACATTATGACAAATTTAGAGAGTCTAATCCCCCATAAAAAGAGCAGCATGCAACCTAGATGACATGAACTCATTTCATTAATAAATAAAATACCAGTCATCCATTCATCTACCAATCTGGTCACAGTCACAGAGAGGGCCTGGAGTCAATCCTAGGCATTAAGGGGCACCAGGCTGGGGTACACCCTGGATGAGACGCCAGTCCATCACAGGGCACCAGGCTGGAGTACATCCTGGATGGGATGTCAGTCCATCACAGGGCACCAGGCTGGGGTACACTCTGGATGGGTTTCTAGTCCATCACAGGGCACCAGGCTGGGGTACACCCTGTATGGGATGCCAGTCCATCACAGGGCACCAGGCTGGGGTACACCTTGGATGGGATGCCAGAAATAATATACCAAAACCAAAAAAAAGGCAACAAAATCAAAACCCCCCAAAAAAGACCAACGCTAGCATAATATTTCAGTCAAAGATGAATGGGAGAGGGGATTGAAAAGGATCCTTAATTTAGCAACCATATTTCCCCTCTAGGGCTGTATTCAAACTACAGCTATAAAGTGAGTCATAATGGAACCACAGCAGCTGACCTTGCAGATTTTTTTGAGAAGTGGAATCTCACAGAACACCACGGAATGTACCGGAAGGCCCGTGGCATCACATCAATTCTCCAGCAGCTGAAGAACAGGAGGGCAGAACGTGTGCATGAGCTTCATATCATTTCTATCTGAAAGAACAACTTTCTAAAACTGGACTATGGATCAATATATATACCACATCTGGAGGACTCAACTATACCACCTGTGAGCAAAGTTCACTGCATGAAAAACTTGAATGAACATCCAATTACATCTATGAGCACAAAGAATCTTAAGTCACACTAAAAGCCCAATCAGGTGAGACAAGCCTTCTTCCATTTTCAACATCTACTTATCCAGTTACTGTCAAGGAAGCCTCCTTTATGGCATCTGAGGAACCCCAGGCCAGGGAACAGCCTGACTGGAGAACACCAGCCCATCACGTGGTATTCCTTATACATCTATAATACTGAACAGCTCCTCCGGTACATGGCTAGGCAGAGCCTGGAGACTATCCCAGGAAGCACTGGGTACCAAGCGGGGAACATTCTGTGTGAGATGTGCCGTTATTATGCACGGGTAAATTCAGCCACGGAGGACAATGCGAAGCCCATAATTTGCCTGAACACATTGTCCCTGGAGGAAAGATGGTGAGATAGAAAAACTCCAATGAGTTGGGCCTGGATCCCAGCTGGAATCACAAGGTAACAGTGCTGCCATCCTCATTACTGGGCCACTGGGCATAAGGGCAGAAACAATGGAAATAAGAGTAATCCCAGTCACGTGTGCATCCCGCTGAGAAGCTCATTTTATCAGAACATCATTTTAATAATGAAGTAAATAAGCACATCTGCCACCAAACATGTTTTGCAACAAAAGCTGTCAAGCAGACAGGAAATGTACCCAAAATAATCAACGGACTCTTATTTTCTGCTCTATAGAGAGTTACAGATCTGCCTCTGACTCTCAGCAGATTGAATTGTCTGAGCATCACATTACATCACATCTTGCCACCCAGGCAAGACAGAGGTGTAAACTTAATTGCTAATCTAGAGTGAAAGAAATTGCACATCGATTATGATGTCTGCCTTGCAATGGTTTGATGTAAATATGCTTATATGGTGTAATTATATTATATCACACATTTATTCAAAGATGAATGCCCAATAAATATCCATTGCAATACAAGGAATGACAACCCTGTCACCAAGGCAACCATCAGAATTTTATAAATTATTGAATGACAAGCACTCTGGTTTCCTCCCACATTCCGAAGACATTCAGGATAGGTCGATTGGCTACTCTAAATTGCCCATAGGTGTGAGTATGAGTGTGTATGGGTGTTCATCTTTGAGTGTTGGCCCTGCGGTGGGTTTTCAACCTGCCCAGGGTGTATCCCGCCTTTTGCCCAAAGTCAGCTGGGATTGGCTTCAGCTTCCCTGCGACCCTAATGGATAAGCAGTTTAGGAGATGGATGGATGGATGGATGGATGGATGGATGGATGGATGGATGGATGGATGGATGGATGATAAGCATTGTAAAGTTGAAGACTTTTAGTCACGCAAAGAAGATGTTGATTGTTATTCCTGTAAATATTTACATACTATTAACTAATTAATAATAATTAAATTTATTATTTAATTTAATTGCCCTCATTATGGTAGTCACGTGACAAATTTTATTTATAATAATTTTTTAAAAAAATGGTGTCCTGGTCCCGATGCCATTCATCCTTCTCATATTTCACAATATTTCTGAAACAAATGATGACGTAATGAAACATGAGCTTTGTTCTGTTCCCCGTGCCATATTAGACAATTACACAGATGCAATTATGCAGCAGCTGTCAAAAGGGAAATTAAGTTCACTTCTGCCATAGACATTAAACAGAATTCTACATCAAAACATTTCCAGCACGAATTAGATCACTCAAGATCACTAACGCCTGTCTAATATTCAAAACATTCACAAATCACGAGCGTTAGTATAATTAGGATTTCGGCACATTCACACTACTTTTCAGTGTTATGTATTATATGCCTGAGATGCATTAGCAACTAATGGCATAATTAAAAGATAACATATGTTTTTATAAAGTGATTTATGTCAGTATTTCTTTTAATTAATACTTAAAAATCATTTATTACCACCATCAATATGGATCCATATTAAAGAACCAAATGTGACAATGTGTTCTGCTTTGATACAAATTATAATGTATGCTATGTATTTAGTGATAGATTTACCCTGTATAGCATTAGCCCAAGGTTAAATATCAGTTTTGTAAATAACAGACTTCTCAGTGCCTTTCTCCAGCTGTACACGTTGACTAACATCCCAAGGGAATATAGACCCACGCCATGCCCATCATCTTCAGTCCTACCTCCAGATAAAGTTCTTTCAGCCTTGTGACAGTTTTAGAATAGAAACCCACTGATTCTTTCTTCTCAGGATTAACAAGGGCACAGTCACTTTTGCCTGGTTCTTGAAATGCAGCATCACCATAAACGTCATCATCCCCGGACTCGTAATTTTCAGTGTTCCATGCAACACCATGACCTAGACGATGGGTGCTGACCTAACTGTGTCCCTTTACTTCCTCGTGCTCACCATCATCCCCCTTCTAGCTATACCTGTCTACATCAGCACCATCTGAACCTCGTGTCATCTTCTTCGTTTTCATCATTTTATTGCTGCCATGTTCTCCACTCTCGTCTTCATGGTTTTAATCTCCTTTGCATTTTTGCAATCCGTCAGCGCTGGCGACAAAGCCGTCACCGTCTTCCCTGCTCCAATCAGTGCCATCGATTTTTCCATTATCAACGGTATTTCCATCATGGTCAGACTCACCCTTTTCTATTTGATCTTCCTACTCATCTCGATCATCTCTTTCTTCATCGGCAGCTTCTATTTCGTGATCATCAGCACCATCATTAATCTCTCAGCCTTTACCTACACAATTGAATGTTTTTTTCCTCATGACTGATGCTTTTCATGTCATATTTCCACCATCATGCATGCCATCACCATTTACATCCCTGCCATCATAATCGACAGAGTCCTCGTCAATGTCATCGTTACTGCCAACTTCCCCAGTTTCTTTTTGACTGTTAGTATGGACCCATGTTGAAATATTCCTTTTCTTTTTTATTTTATTCCATTATCTGTATCTCTGTTGTCGTCATTAATGGCGATGTAATCTTCATCATTGTCATCAAATCCGTCGTCATCATCACTAATATCAATACTGCCACCAAATTTATCACATAGGCATAATATTTGCTATTGCCTTGACCGTGCGTTTCATTGTTGTCATCTTCCCATACTTCAGAGCCTTGATCAGTACCGATTTCTTCGTCATCATCATCAGTATGTCAAACCCCTTCTTATCCATACTGTCATTCTCCTCATCTTATACTCATCTTCACTATGCTGATTAGCGACATCAACAACATCATCACTGTAATCTTCATCATTCAGCTTATCTTATTCATCATCCTTTCCATCCAGCTCTTCATCAAAATCATTAGCATCTATCATTATAATCATTGTCTTCATTTCACAAGTATTCATCTTCATCCTCAACATCAAATATTTCACAACTCTAAGAGCTTTGCTTCCTCACTTTTTTGGCAGTAGTTTCTGCAATTGCAGAAGCCTTAAATACTGTAAACCGTTCTTGGCAACCAATAGCACTATTACTCACGTCAGCTGCTTTCTGATAAAAAAACAAAAAAAAAAACAAAACAATTTTAGTTGGCTTAGTTTCCTTATTTGACACTGCTGTGTTTTCTTTGACTGACTGATAAAAAATTCATTAACTTAACATGAACAGCATGTTGTATAAACAGTGTGAGATTTCCCCACAGAACATGGATTGGACAAGAACTCCAACTAGATAACATGTGTACACAAATGCACTGTACAAATTCCATCGACGAGTGACTTGCAGACACCGACGCTTGCATCGTGATGCACAGCGCATCAATAAATTCACACAACATTGTGATGGGACCTAACGATGACTATGGAAGCAGGGAGAAATCAAAGCAAACCAATCACTAATCTTTATCTTCATCTAAATTATTTAGTTAACATTTACAAATTTGTGTTTGTAAATAATAATATACATAAGTGACATAATTACATGGAGAGAAATAACGGGGTTTTATGTCTTAATATTTAATGTACTGCTCTGATGCTATGCCAGGTATTGTTCATATTTGATTCCATTGGGTTTGGATTCATGCTGTTTTCTTTAGAGGAATTTCAGTTTTTTGTTTTTTTTTTTTACAAACGATGCAATGCATTTAGCACAATTAACGTTGTTTACAATTAGCTGTGGTGCTTCGTTATGAAAATAGCTAATGAGACACCATGCACACTGGTTCATGCCCTTAGCTAATGACAGAACATGTACATATGAATATATTTTAAGTTCTGTTCATTATTCTGTCTAGAAACTGACTGAGAAGCCAATCATTAGAAGCCTCCAATACCACATGATCAAAAAAACATAAATCATGAGTGCTGGTGAGAGCCACACACTGCAAATATAATGCAAAACAGCAAAATTAATTGGTTAATCTAAATGCACACTATCGACAACCATTTCGTTATTGCATGTTTTGCCAAAATCACATTCACAAACTGACAGTAACGAACCTTTCTTCTTGGAGGGAAGAAAATCCCCTATAGTTGAAAGACAAAATGTTTATCAAACTTGAAATCAAATTACAAATTTCATTTCAGATTCCGTGATGTGGAAAGAGTCCCCACGGAAGGTTAATAAGCGTGTTTATGAAGGTAGTATGAAAAACTAGAACGTTTAATTGGTTTGATATTTGGAAAAGGGGGAAGGAGACAGCAATGATGGAGGCATATTTCTCACTGAAAACCAAGGACTTCCATTATTTTGCTGGCGTTGAATTATGGCTAGGATTAAAGAAGAAGCATGCCAGCTCTATAGAGAATGGGTTGCTTACCAAATTTTTCATCTCCGTTTGAGTTGTCAGCCATATCTAATTAAAATGCATCCGTCTACCTGCTGCTCGGATACTTTCTCCCACCCCTCCTTGCAATTTTAAGTATTCCTTGGCTCACAATTCTATTTCTAAGCTCTTTCCAGCTTTGGGTTAAACGCTTTGAGCAATTTGTCAGCACCCAAAATAAAAATTAAAGGTATGAGTTACATTTATAGTTTTAAATCAAAACTAAAGCTTTGATCATTCTCAAGAAAAATAAATAAATGGGACTTGGAGATGTGAAAATGAAAACTGAGTCTTTTCACAAGGCCCTTAAATACTGTTGGTCAAGTGCTGAAGCACACCGTCATGCATGACTACCTAATGTGTCATTCATCTTTACCAGTCAAAGAGTTATAAATATTACCAGGACACATTATAAAAATAGGCAGCCAGCTGCCGTGAGAATTATTCTTCTGAAAACACGGTTGCAGGTTCATAAGGTAAGATATTAAGTTAAAACTGGAAACTGCGTATCAAAGTTATTATGGATACGGTCATCTTCTATGTTACCACTTTGGTCTCCAAAGGCTGTGAAGCCATTTTTCTGACTCTCGATTATAAATGTTTAACTGGAGCTGAACAGCGTTTCAGTTTGCTCGGTGTAAATCGGGTGCAAACTGTAATAAATTTGACAACTTTACAAGGAATACTTTATGAAAGTAAATTTTAGAACCCAAAGGTATCAGAGGAGGGCACCTAAATATTCTTATTTTTAGGTTATGTAGAACTAGATCGTCTTGTGCTAATTGCACACACATCACAAAAGTCATTTTTTAACTCCAGATGAAAAGAATCTCAAGATCTCCAGCTTTTTAAAGATGCTTTAGAATATAATTATGAACCAAGAGCCTGTGATCCTGGCTGATTTTGACACAAGTTAAACCTACAAGTAGCTATCAGCCTATCTGCCAGAAATGGCTTCATGCATATTCAGCGAGCACAGAGTGCGTGGCAGGCTTGGCCAGGACTTGGCCGGGACATTCGAGAATGCATCTCTTCGAAGGGGACCGAAAGGCACGGAGAATCCCCAAGTCACAGTAAACAGAGCGTTTTCGGTGCTTCACTGACGCCGCGTGGCTCTTCCGCCCATGGCCGGTTCTCTTTGGGTCACCACCCTGCAATTCCGTCCTTTATTTAACATACGTTTTTTAACTTTACATAACAAAATTAGCAACAATGGCGCATTCTGTCACTCAAAACAATGCGGACATCTAACGACCTGCGTTGCGAGGCAGACGTCCCATTATAATTAAGCACGTGCTGGGCAGTGATTGTGATTCATGCTGTATATAACCACACTGAGGACACGGCGTGTGTGTCTTTCATTATACGTGTGTTTATATAAAAATTCTGAACAAATAAAACAGTAGTTATTGTATTAATAAATACAAACCTTTCTTCTTCACAGCGTGTGCCAGGTCACCTAAATCGCAAGGAAAAATATGTCAGAACGTGAACGGAACCTGCAGAGTAGATTTTATGAAACATTGATGAAGTCAGAATGAATTACAAATGAGGGTCACAGAGTTGGGGGAGGTGGATAAACTTGCCCCCCCGGGATAAAGGCAACTTATCTTCAATTCTCGAAAGCCTGGTGGAGACTGACGGCAAAGCCATCTCTCGAAGTTGCATAAGATCACTTCCCTAATAATAGCAGAATACAGTTAAAGGGGAGTTTGGCCGCAGCATAGAATTATGGATCTTTACTTAGCAGAGGGTCCTGCGCAAAGGTCACAGCTAGGAGCTGGAATACTAATTCAGGCAAAAGCTGGACTATTGAATGAGAATTCGAAGGATGCGTCGTGTGATTCGAAAGGAAATCCCGCACCTGCCTTCAGTTTTATGCCTGCCTTTGCTTCATAACATTTGCACCCCCCCGCCCCCCCAATTCTATCACTCTTGTCTCTTCAAACGAGACTTAAAAATAAACCTTGAGATTTATCCGTAAATCGAGTGCTCCCACAGCAAATACTGGAGTGTCCCCCCACCTCCCCACCCCATTTAAAAAGAAAAAAAGATCGTAATCAGAAGCTGTGGGGCGTTTGATGTCTGAGATGTATTAACATCAGCTCTCCCTCTTGTAGCAGAGGGCCATGAGTCTCTCAAGGAGATTAGCTGCAGGGATAACATTACCCCAAAGTATAAATAAATTAAAACTATAAATAAAGTTCATAAGCTTATCCTCTGGCCACGGCTTAGTAATTAATCTGTTTATTTATGAATTCAATGGTTTATTTATTTGCATATCTTTTTGATTTACACATATCACTGCAGATCGTATTCAGAATACGAGGAGTTGTAGAGACGTGTGTAAGAGTAGCCTAGCAGAGTATGGGGGAAGGCTGCGTGGGAAGTGACATGGGCTGCCGGCAGCATCGGCCCCCATTTCAGTGTGTGTACATTTCCATGGTGATCCAGGAGGACCGCCCCCCACCCCCCATCCTTCCACACTCACTGTGTTGCGGGGTTACTCAAATTAGAAAACATAGGCTCCAGGACCCCCTGTGACCCTGCATAGGATAAGTGGTTTGGAAAATGGATGAATGTATTTTTATAAATAATAAACAATAAATGCTATACTGATAAATCCTATATGCCTATCCCCAAATCAGGAAAAAAGTGACCCACTGTTTACCTATTAATAGATACTTTTTTACAGATCTTACTGCTAACACAGTTAAAGAGAGTTTTTTTTAGGTGTTATGAATTTTGTCTTTTCTAAGAACATCTAAAACTACATAATCTCATAAACCTAAATTACATTCAGAATTTACATGATTCGCATTCTACGTACATAGTTGAGTTTAATTTACAAGTTGAGTTTCATGGAGAAGTTAACATGTAAATAAATGGAGCTTCTAGTGACTGAGAAAACCCCTGAGAAAACCCCTTGAAATCAGTCCCTCTTTCTGCCATGGGTGAATAATCACACATAAAAGTACGTTTCACTCCATGTCGTGAAATTCCTTAATTCCTCTGACATGAGATCAGGTCGAGACAGGATAAAAGGGATGTTTAGAAAATATAGTGATGAAGTGAGATTATAAGATCGGTTTTTGAAAATCATCAACTAGCGTATGAAATATTATTCTATTTATAAGGAACCAAATCCTGTGCTTTATTCATTTCCCACTCAGGCTTATGCATAACAGGTAGGAGGTCATTTTTAAAAATAAACAACAATTTACACGGTTAAATGAATGTGTAGAGGGTAGATGGCTTTAAATTTACCCCAGGACTGAGATTCGGATATGGTGTGTTTGTCATTAAAGATGTCCAGACTCTGCCTGAACGAGCCCTTGAGAAATGGACCAGAAAGAGAACGACGGTTCCCATGAAGCAGCTGATCCTCTCGTGGGCCATTTGATTATTCGTATTCCTTTATTTCTATAATCATACAGAAGTGGTACACAGAGCTTTGAGTCACAGGCACTGTACAGAACCAAATTCTTCCCCCTCGCGTCTTCAGCGACCGGCTGAGGAAAAAAAAAGTGGCCCACTTTAGTTTTGAGAATACTGCCTACATTATCCTACTTTCTGCATGAGGTCTTTCCCAATGTGTTGACTTTTTAATCTTCCGTACATTTCTTCTTGTAAGATAACAGATGTGGTGGTGGTAATTATGAGGTTTTCCCAGACAGAGCAGTAGTTAAGCATGCTTGTATCCGGAAGGTTACCAGTTTAAACCCAGGAGGGGTTTGCCCTGATGTAGCCGATGAATTGACCAAATATCAGGTACATCTGCAGCAACACCTCTGCAGTTTACAGCACCTCTGTCCTGTTCTTTGGAAGACGCCGGGGGGGAGAGAATTTAATTTCCCAGGGTTTACGAAATGTTTATGTTGAATATCTCATGGGCGTTTCACTCAGTAGGGTGAAGGTCAAACTGGGTAGCTTAATTAAAATGTAATTAACCTGTTTTTTAAGAATGAGACTCCTGTCAGGACTCATTTTCAGATTGAATAAAGTTAATTAAACTGATATCTGATATCTCAATGGCGTTATAATGTTCTGGGTACGCAGCTTCAGCTGTGTGTTTACCTTCAAGTAGTATGCAGAGGAAAAAAAAAGCGCAGTGTGCGGAATACCTTCTTCATCATCATCATCGGGAGACAGCAGGTCGGAGACGAAGGTGAAGACGGCATGAACCCAGCTGGTGGATCCTTCCACCACCTTGTCGACAGCTTTCATGGGGTCAGAGCCCATGTGATGTATGCTTCCTGGGGGTGTATCGGAAGAGGGGCACGCCAGTCAGAGATGGCTTCTCATTGGCTAATAGCCTATTGGGCGGGCCATTATCTGGCCTGTTCTAGTCCACTTGTGAAGGACAGTAGACTAACATAAAGGCTTCACTGGCCCAAAACAAGCAAAATCCAAAACTTCACGATATTAAATACATTACTGGATAACAATTCTACAGTACATTACAATACGGTTTTAAACATGGAATGGAATCTGCCTGGCGTAAAAAATGAATATCCTCCAGAGAGAGAGCCGGAGAAAAATTGAAATTCAATGTCAGATTTTCAAACACCCCTTTGACATTCACAGCTTTAAACAGAACTCCCCAGCACTGCGGGCAGAATCTTTCACTAAATCTGAGTCCCGGATCACATGACTATGGGCTAAGCCGAAGGTCAGAGCCACAGACCCCGCTGAAAGTCTGGAGGAAGTGTGCGGGGGATAATGACACCTACATCATATTCCATACTCGCCTGCCGATTTGCGGATGACGGTGGGTGAAGCATATGGCTAATAATTATGCTTAAAATGCAAAAGATCAGGGCCTAACTGCATGCAACAATACTTAACGTCAAATGTGACCCGGTCGCAACCAGTAACCGTGTCTATGGCAACATTCCACAACGATGCTGTCATAGTGGGTCACATGACACTTCCAGATTCTCATTTACGTAAAACACCAAGTGAACCCGCTTTGTTCGACCTAGACCAGGAGACCGTCATTACTGCTAACACTACAGCTCCACACGACGGCACCTGAAGGTATCCAAAGCAGCCTCAATCGTGGCGTCCATCTCAACCTTCCCCGGGCACACAGCAGAAACCTATTGTACACATAAATAACACTGACAATCATTAAACACCCCTGGCATAAATTTCAAAGTCGATGCAGCCACTTTAAAAGAGAGTGACAAAACTTCAATTAATTTCTTGTTGACACAGTGCTGTTCATTGATTCAAAATATTTTAGTGACAATAACAACCAGACATATTTGAAAGTAAATCACACACAATTTTTCAAATGCAGTCATACATATTTAAAATGTTCTTTTAAAATTCATGAGGCATTGCAGCCTTTGGTGAGAGAATGCAAATGTGTATGTTTCGCTTGATTAACAGCCCACAGCAAAAAAAAAAAAAAAAAAATGAAGAGATATATGACTTTGGGAACAATGATGCCGATGTTTATGAGTGACATTGACAATAAACATTCAGGAGGGAGACATTCTCAGGTAAATGGCAAGAGCTATGACCTCTGGTGTGTAATCAAGTGGGATATCAGCCATTTCTTATGCAACATTTACCACCTGCCTGTCTGTAGTGCTGAGCAGGAAAATGTCACAAACAAGGAGGCATTTTATTTTATTTGCAGGCTGAGACGTGTGCAGGGACCAGGGATGCATGCAAGCAGGAAAAAAAAAGGATCCAAGACTCTGCAGGCACCTGTGGGTCACTGCACCGTCCTCGTACCGTGGACCCCAACACCACGTATGTAACTAGACCGAGCTGCATGTAATGACATCAGAACATGAGATCCGGTGTCTGAGGATGATGCTTCAGATCAATTAGGAGCAATTAATTCACAAACGGTGCCCTTTGTCGAAATGTCAGGGAGTGAGAAATGTGTGTGTGAAGTGTACGGATCCCTCCGTATCGGTACAAGCCGGCGTATGACAAGCATATTAACCTGGAGTACAGTGGCTTTTCTTGGCGTGTAATTCAGACGCACTCAAGCACTTTGACTTGCAAAAAAAATATAAAAAGGTCGCACACAGATGTTATCCCTCTGAAGTTTAATTATTAGATCACTGCAGTTCATGTAATGCAAGAAACATACATATTACATTATTTATGACTAAGTGGACTGTTTTCAGTTAGTCCGTTTAGAGTTTTGTAGTCCTAACTGGTGTCAGTCTTCAAATACAGATAGAACGCTTTATCTTCATGTTAATTGATTATACAAGGTGAACGTTTTAGAGCGCTGATAGGCAAGGAAACGACACCATCACTGCAAAAGCTAAAAAGCATCATGGCTTCTCTTGCCTCTGGGGCTTTGGGCTTCCTTTATTGCTTTTCTGATACCAGGTAGGTGCGGTCCTGTTAGGATGAGAGACACGTGAGCAGAGGAGCGGTAGAGACACGCACACGCAAACACACGCTACGTATAAAGTGCTCAGCCGACATCGCATGCACAGCACATTGGATAAGCCACAGGAGGTGCAACAGAGCTTTGGGTGAGAGCCAGTACTGCATCAGGAAAACTCCACTCCAAGACGAGCAGCCCACACACACTGCATTTCAGGGGGTCCTAAGAGAGGCTAACAACACAGCATGATGCTGGGGTGCTCGCACTACCCGGGCTGTACGGTTATGCCATGACAGCAGCACGCCAAAATCCTTAATGAAAAAACACAATATGGCCATAACTATATGTCATTTACGGACCCTAAACCTATTGAGAATGACACAGAGCATACGAGAGGACACACACACACACACAGGCATCCTCCATCCTCCTTCTACAAAGTGGCAAGTTCTTCGACGGACAGCGTGAAGATAACGGAGGTCTCAGAGTACCGATGCGTTGGTGCCACCCATACAGGCATTACTGTGAGCGGCATTACGGCCCGCAGCTCCTTCCTACAGTCTGCCAATGAAATGCATTAATCTCTGACTTCAGAGAGGAGGAAAAATAACCCCCGCAACCCCGAGAGCCACATGCAAGCCTCTCCCATTTTCACTGTAATTTGCTATTCATTGCTTCAAGGACCTCTCTGAAAGGCCACAATTTCAGCTTGTCCCACGATGTCTATGAGGCAACATCTCCGTTAACCTTTCAGATAAATGAATTAATGAAACCGATAACACAGATAAGCACAATGTGTCAGCCACCGCCGTGGAATGGCTTCGTGTGGCAAATGCTCGTGGTCTTCGTATGACGGATGAAAATTCAAGATGCCCGACATCCTAGTTTTAAATGGGATCAGGAAATCAACTTCAAACATGAATGCTAATGAAACACTGATGAATTCCACGACATTTCTTTGATTAACCCACTTCATAATAATTTCAGAAATTTCAAACATTTCTTACTCTTTGATCTTTAACAATTTCCTCCCTGTAGCAAATCAGACACGCCAGCAGTTTTCCCCATCCCTGTGGACTGGCGATGGATGCTGGTCATCCAACAGGGGAGAGAGTCCTGATTAGTGGCTAGGTAAACGGAGAGACCGGCATGATGGCGTTTCGTGTCTCCAAGCGTTTGTCACAGAGATACATAGAACGGGTTTGCCCACACGCGTCACTGCGTTCTACTCCGAAGTGGGAGAAGAGAAACGGGGGGGGGGGGCTGTCACCCTGGCAACGCAGTCTAGAGTGGAATCTCCTCGGTATTCATGAGCTTTCTGAAAGGCTGTCTGTGTGGCGCGCTCCTTTCGCTGGCAGTTTAACGAGTTAATGAGAAAGGCGCGCTTCCCTTGGAGCGGGCGCGGTGGGAGGCTGAACGTCGCGCCACTCGACTCCCGGGGGCCGGGCGTGTGTCGACAGAGGAATCACATTTCGGTAAACCACTGCAACACTCCAGGCCGTTGTTCCGAAGAGTCTCTTTGGCAATTAATTTACAAACGGTGCCCTTTGTTGAAATGTCAAGGAGAAAAATGTGTGTGAGTCGCACCTGTTACTCCGCTGGACGAATGGATTCACCAACCCTCATGCTACACCACCCCACTCTGGATGACATGCTGCATTGTTAAATGGCTTTCACATTTAAGGATTTGTTCTTGGAAATTTCATTGTTTATAACATTCCTTTATTTATTCCATCCCCAAAATGCCCACGTTTGTGGCCTTAAGCAATACATTAAGTGAGAGAAGGCTTAATAAAAAAAAGTCATTGATTTTCCGTATGCTACTGCGTGTGCAAAGTATTTAAAATCACGGGCACATTTGTAGAAGACAGATAAAACTTCGGAAAGGCAAAGACATCGTGGCCATTTGCCGCAAAGGAATGAACAATGCCCTTGATAGGACATGCTCTCCGGAGGACAGAGATTGATTTGTGAATGCTGTTTAGAAAACTGAGAACATCTCAGGGGCAACATATCTCAGCTTCAACTCAAGGGTCACTTCTACACTTCCTCTTTGTGGGGCAAAACATCGATTTCTGAATCTTAATCCTCTTGCAGTGGCTGTCAAACAAACAAAAATTCACGTTTGCTGGGCACTGCTGTATGAATACAAAATGAGCTGGATGATATTGAATTAAAAGTCGGAGAACTACCTTCAGCATGGTCTAAGAAACACAACAATGAGGGAGAGTGCATGTTGAGGCCCGAGCAATGGCGGGGTCGATCTGTTCGGCGGCGTTTAGCAAACACGTACACGTGCTTTCCATTCTTGCTTTGTTTTAGTTAAGAGTAATAATAATAAAACAGTTACTGCTTTTTGTGCAAACATATTGAGTTAGTGGTCCAGCTCCTTCACAATTTTTTTTTGGTCCCTGAAATGTTTTGAAATTAATTTGCTCTGTATAAAGAACAAACGTTACAGCAGAATTATTTTGATTAGCGTAATGAATTGAAATGGGAAAAAAAAAATGACTGGACTGTTTATGTTAATCGCTGCCGTTTTTTAAAATGAAGTTTTCAATTAAGTAAAAAATCCTTACTTGTAATGACCTTTGCAAGACCAGTGTGTTGTTTGCTTATAGATTGGCATACATCAGTTACAAATCAAATTTGCATCATATTTTCATAATTCTAATTGATGTTTCTCTCCATATCTGCTTCTACCAACAAATTATTACTCACTCATTCATTCTTCCTGTGTTGACCCCCCTAGCCAAATGTGTTGAGCTGTGATATTTAACTTAACTTCTCATTTGCGTCCTGTTATAAATCATTTCCGTGACAGTTCTTTCTACAGTCCATACATCTGCATAAATGTTTAACCCTTCGGCCGCCATGCTAAGCAACCATACTCAACGAATGGTCTTTCAGATAAGCGTCACTTGGTTTGGCGAATGATTCTTCCCCATGATGCCTCACTGTCCGAGCCAATGGCTCAAGTTTCCATTTCTGCTGCCACGTTGAATCAAACACATGCAATATTATGCAAGGTCAATAGGTGTTAACATTAATACGTACACAGGTTAACTATCCAGGAAAAAGAAATATCCATTAGTGCTACCGACATTAACTTTAACGTCTAATTACGGCTGATTTGTGGCATGACCGAATCGTCACCCAAACAGGTTAAATACTGCCTTAATGTTACAGGAAAGCTTGGGGCAGCTGTCACAAGATTAGTTTAGGCTGACATTGTTCTTGGACAAGATGTTCAACTGGGCTGCTTGAGTACTCAGGAGGACCAAACAGCTGCCATGTCCACAGCAATACAAACCCACATCATGGGCAACGTACGATTGACCTATACCTGTGTATGTATGTATGCTGGTGTATGCTTTCATATGCCACAAGTACACCACTCAGCTGCTCTGATCTATCCAAGATGGCCGGGTTGAAGCCATGCGATGTAGAGATGCTGTGGCAAATGACGCCTTTCGGGTGCGTATAATCAAAATGACTTGTGAATTTGAAAACCCACTGTGCATAGGCTACCATGGCCATGTAATTACAGCTAACTCAGCTGGTTTCCTCCCGCAGCCCAAAAACATGCGGCTAGCTAAATTGGCACCTCGATACTGTGGGTGTTTGTCAGTGCGCTGTGATGGACTGGCATCTCGTCCAGGCAGACCCCAGGCCCTCAGTCACCCTGTATTTGAAAAAGTAGCTGGAAGATGATTGGACACTGTGCATAACTTTAACATAATGGGACTGAGGTTATGCTTAGAGTTGTGGGTAACATTATAACCACGGGTATACACATATCATACAGTGCCAGTTATGAAAATGGTACATATACAAATCTGCATGGCACAGTTCTTATGTAAAATGAAATGGGCAATGCCGGTTCATGTGACAACGCCCCACACGCACACAGAAACACGTGAGCACACGCATGCACACTGCCTGTGCCAACACGGCTGCAGCCGTGCACAAATGCAGCAGTCAGCACTACACGACAGGCGGAAAGACTTTACCAGGTGGCAAACAGGGGTCGTCACAGTGATATGTATAGGCTTTTTAGGATGGCGACAGGATGACACATGGGATGGGTGGTGGAAAAAGGAGGGGAGACTTATTAGAAGTGAAAGAGGGAATCTAACTGGGAAAGTGATGATTACGAGAAGAAGGGGTGCCTTGTGAACTCAATCAGTGCTGAATGACCTGGGGGGTGGGGGAGGGTCATACCCCGAGGTATTACAGCATAGGGAAATATGGTTGAGAAGCATGTCTGATCAGGGTGCCAACGGTATCAGCCACCAGCGAAATGATCACTTAAATGTATGTGGTAGGCCGCGGTGACCTTCTAGATGAAATGACATGGATATGGAGTATGTAAAATGATGGCGCTGGCCACAAGAACAAGCCATTTCCATCCTATGGCATGACTCAATGCCCAGATACTGAACATCAACTGTGAGACTGGCATGATGTATTATTGCATGCAAATGAAGAAAAAAGCACATCTTCTTTATCTAGAATGGAGTACCGTACAAATAAAAGAATATACAAATAATTTCATGGCCGAAAAAATGTGGGTCTGCATATAACCATTCAATGCACTGAAAAACCATGGACGGGGTATTCAGACTGTCTTCAAACATGACTAAATAGCAGTATTGGTAATGTTGGCTGAGCAGCAGAGCTCCTAATATCTGACAGTGTCAGTCCTATTACTAACCATCTAACCTTCCCCACAGGTCAACACACAATAAGAGTGACACACTTCGGGGATGGTATGCTGTCAACACACAGAATTGACTCTTTCACAGACCTGAGGAGCTTCAATTTGCGGTTGAGATACGAGCCTTCATTAAGCACTGTGTCAACGACATATGCTGGACTAAACTCAGTAAGCCTGGATTATACTGGACCGGTAGTTCAAGTCCAGCTAGTCCTGTAACCAAGCAAGGATCCTAACCTGAGCAGGTTCAGCACACATCAAGTCACCCAAATGGTCAACAGCCACCCACTGTGTAATCAGTTGACTTGACCACTAATACTAGTCATTTACCTAAAGCTACTTACTTTCACCAAAATGGCACTTAACATGTATGGCTGCGATTAAAATAATTTGCTGGTTGCCATCCAGCTTACAGATTCTTTTGCCATTTGTTGAATAAAACCAGCACTGTGTTAACATTGAGTGGCGGAAGAAGTGGACTTACCCGTTAGGCTCTTGTAGTCGAGGAGATCGAACATGATCACGGCCACAGCGGACCAGGTGATGATGAGCGCGAGGACCAGAATCCAGGCCATGGGCGAGCTGAAGGTGCTGTACAGGTCGTCGGTCACGGTCTTCTTCAGAGGCCGTACTGGCAGCTGCACCACGTCGCCATTCTTGCTGTCGATGACGGTGGTGGTGGTCGATGACCGTGCTCCACCTTGTGTCGGGGGGGGTGAGCAAACAAAAAGAGCCGTGTAGTCAGATGATGTGCCGCAGAATGAACGGCTATATCGAGGGCGTCTGTTTTTTCTCACAGCTCATCTGAAGTGACCTCCTTTGGCAACCTCTCAGTTTAGAAGATGAAAACTGACCCAGGCCTCACTCTGCCTACATTGCCTTTGTCAATGTTGCCTGCATCTGTGCTGCACCGAGCTTGCTTTTGGTCTGCTTTGTAGCAAAGCCTAGAACTGAAATGAATTTGTGTCCTTTGACACAGAATTTTTACTTTGGCAGAACAATTAAATGCCATTGTTTATCCTGGCATCTGCCAAAAGTTCTCCTTCCCACTCCGTAATTATCATTTTGGCCAGGTTGAGAAGTTCTACTCCTTCCAGATCAAACAAAAAAGCAGAGCAAAGTTAGAACTCTCGTATTCTGCTTTTACTCCACAGAGAAGGCGTTTAGCTTGGCATCCCGGCGTACGGAGAACACGGCCCATTATTCAGCGCTACTTATTTAGCTGAAATGGTGTAGCCGTCTTATTGATGCAAATGCAGAATAAGAATGTGAATCACAGACACACAGAGCATTAGCTGCCTGGGTAACCCGCTGGCCCAGGGCCAAAATTAAATGCATTTTTTTCGCAATCATTTTACAGTACCGACTAATTACATTTTTTTTTATCAACTTCTGCATTCCTCACCTTGAAAATGTGACATGACTTCATAACCACAATAGCTCTAAGGTACTTCACAGATCGTATAATAACACACAGAAAACGCTCTTGATTTTTCACATTTGTTTGTATTTATTATATCCTTTGAAGTTGGCAGCAGTTACTTTTAAGTCTGTGTTGTTTTTATTCTCACTGTCCTTTTAATCCTCTTAAGAACCTGCAATCGTCCCCTGTGAGTTACAATTTTAAAAAATTTGTTCCGGTATACTTATTTCAGACCGCAATATTATTCCCTTTTACAAGAACGGTGTGCTGCAAGTCCTTCAGAAATCGACATAAAGGGTAATGAAATCTAAAAACCAAAAGAACATCGTGAATTAAAACAGACTCGGCAGCCAGCAGGTGGTTGTAGTATGTGGACCGTGAAAGACAGCCTCAGGGTGGATATTGTTATGGACTGGATGTGGAGATCAGGGGGTGTGGGGCGTAGGGGGGGGGGGAAGGGGGGG
Source organism: Gymnarchus niloticus (assembly GCA_009936485.2). Lineage (NCBI taxonomy): Eukaryota > Metazoa > Chordata > Actinopteri > Osteoglossiformes > Gymnarchidae > Gymnarchus > Gymnarchus niloticus. The sequence goes on along the minus strand of JAACJT020000033.1, from coordinate 3,322,676 downwards.
GTCGGGCGTCTAATCCAGTGTGTCTCGCGAAAAGCGGTCATCTCAGG
>JAACJT020000033.1:3307984-3319983 GCA_009936485.2 Gymnarchus niloticus | reverse complement strand
GGGGGGGGAAGGGGGGGTGCGTGCTTCTAAGCCAGTGTGGCTCGCTAAAAGCTGTCAGCTCAGACCACCTGTTAGGTGCCTTTACACAGCACCCCGTCGTCAAGCCTCGGATTATGGATCCCTTCAGACTGCTGACTCAAGCTGCCATATGTCGTGTTTCCTTTCCGCTCTGTTCCGCACAAAATAAATAAATAAATAAATATAAAAACGAAACAATGCACATTTCACGCCAGCGTGTGTGTGCGTGAGAGAGAGAGGGAGAGAGTGGGACATGTAGGGAGGAGGTGGAGGGTGTATGTACCTTATATACACCCAGCGAATAAAAGTGCTTAAGTGAGGTCCTGCTGTTCGAAGGTGCAGAGCAGGCCTTGGCCCAGGTACCCTGACGTTTGAACGTTACGGACCGCCGTGGGGGGGAGGAGGGCAAGAAACACGGCCCAAAGCAAGTCATCACTGTGCCTCTGAAACCAAATAAAACAAACGCAGTGCCCCAGTCGGAGCACTGATTTCGGCTCTGCCCATCATCACCGGAACCCGTGCCCCATATCCATGGCAACTATTCTTGCATTTGAAAGCCGTTCTGGAGCTGAGATGGCGGGAAAAAGCCATGATTTGTTTTATTTGATAAATTGATCCTACACCGTAGGCGTTCCATGGCTATTTGTGGCTTCTGGGCTGATTTACATGTTTTATGAAGGCGACGAGAAAAAAAAATCTGCCAACACAGATGGGGGACAGCCTGACATTCCTAGCAAACAATGCCATCTGTTAATACTGCTGCATTCTCCGATACTGTGCTGGATGCATATTCTAAATGGAGTTAAACCCTCTAAACTGGTATGAAAAACCTGCAGAAGCTGCTTGAAACTTGCCTTTTGATGTGTCACTTCAGTGTGGAAAATCTGATGTGCACTCACAAGCGCACACACACACACACACACACACACACACACACACACACTTTCCGTTCATTTTCACTAACAGTTTATCCAGAGCAGGGTCATGGTAACATACATTTTCCTACGGTACATATTTAACGAGAGCGCGCAAGGAGACATGGTCATTCCACAGAAACCGTCAGCCGGCAGAGATGCAGATTTCGGAGAGTTACGATACCTTCTGCTGCTGTTTCGGTCATGGCGCCTGGGGCACTGGAAACGGGACCGTGGTACTAATCCTGGGTAACTGCTGACCAATGCGGTGGCCCCCGTGTAGGAATGGGCTCTTCAAACTGTGTTGGAGGAGGGCCTACTTTTACCCTCACCCCGATAAAAATTAAGAAAAAAATTAAACACCTGTTGTAGGAGCTGGCAGAAAATTCACAGCATTTGGAATCCCATCTTCATGGGAAAGGATTTTGGTGAATGGAGGGTCGCCAGAGTGGGAGGAAGGAGAGGTAGCAGCAAGAAGCTGGAAGTCCAGGCAAGCAGCCGTGTCACGGGTGGGGGTCAGAAAGCGCAACGCGGGGGCTTCAAGGTAACCTTATCCACTACCGCCCTTCCTGGTTTATTCTTAGAACCTTGAGCACCAGCTGCCTCAGACTTTACCTTTTATGTCCAGGGGCGTGACCCGTTGGGAACTTTACTGTTAGCAATGGGTACGGGGGGGTTACTTTGAGGGGGAGTTGGGCTCAACTTTAATCAACGTGAGCATTCTGCACTGTCTCACATTGTACAACCAACTGGTTCATGGGCAGAACCACATGGAGAAGGTGGAGGTCCTCAGTCCACTGAAAGTGTGCCGACACTCTTGAATATGCGAACACATTACCTCAGGCTACACACAAGGTGTAGACATAGTATAACGGGTACAAATCCATGCAGTCTTCAGTATGACAGCTAAACTAAAACATGACCAAGCGTCTACCACAAATTAACTTGTTGACCTTTGACTACTAAAAAGCACTGCAGGGCATCGAAGGTGAAATATGACATGCCTGCGTAACAAAAAGATTAGAATATGTCTCATCGCATACATGATTCAGTTAGAAGATTAAATAACTACCACCGAAAATCTTCTGAAGAAATTTGTTTACTGTTTTCAGTATATTTATTAAATGACTATAATAAGAAGGGCAACTATCACGGAATAAAGCTAAAGACATAAATGGTATTACTTAAAAGGTTATTTTATCCCTGCATTTTTCATGCATCAATAAGCATGTGCTTTTATAATATGGTTTAGCCTCTTGCATTTCTGTGAGTGGGAACAAAATAAACCAGCACTGGTGATGAAATTGCCTGCAATCTTCTTTGCCTGACATTACAGTCACAGCCCCTGATGTCTACAGAGCATGTGGAACAAAATCTGATGCAAACGTCAGAAGTAGGTCTAAAAAATGCTGTGACAAGTTTTATATTTTTCAGTGAACCAGATATGAGGGTGTCTTCATTCCAAGGCAGCAGGATCATCAGTTGGAAACATCTATTCCGCCAAATGGAATTCCACAAAGTCCAATATCGCCCTTCGCCAACATCTTGCGACCTCCCCTCCAAACGGACGGTAAATGAGTCGCTCAGCTCTAATACGTGAGGTCAGCACACCATTGGCTAATCAGCACCATAGCACATAATCTACCACAAGAGTAGACGAGCAGGAAAAAAAAAAAGAACTTACTTGAGGAATTTGAAATAAGAAGTTAAAAGTAAATTTTGTTCAAGCGAGAATGGGTCAGCATTACAAACACAAGACATAAACATAAGACAATACATAAAGAGAAGAGAGAGGGACTTCCTCTTCTACGGAGGCTTTGACTGTAATAAGTGGCTGCTTTGTAAGACCCATCGGCTTCGCTGTGAACGAATGTGAACATAGCAGAACAGTGGGCAACCTTACCTGATAGAAGACTGTGTCTGCACTGCCAGCTTCAAGGAACTGCTGATGTACTCATTAATACTTAAAGACTGCCAGCCTGCAGTGCAATATCTATTCAAACTAAATGGCTGTGATGGGAAAGGGGTCAAGGCATGATAAGAAGTACTCATTTATGAACTATCGACTCAAAAAATACATAGTAGAGAAGCAGATGAGGACTAGTCATAAACAGTGACAATACAGTGATGGGCTGAGATACAAATGCGTACTGTCAGGCTAGATTATATTTAAGGGCTCAAATCCACTCTTGCCGAACACAAGCACAACAAATTCATCTTCTGTAACCCTGTATCCAGCAGTGGGCCATAACATGCCTGGGGCTTATCCTAGGCAGAGCAGGACACAAGGCAGGAATACACCCTGGATGGGATGCAAGACAACCACATCCATCCATCCATCCATCCATCCATCCATCCATCCATCCATCTTCCAATCCTCTATCCCAGTCAGGGCAAGGTCATGAGAATGGCCTGAGGCCCACAGCTGGATGGAATGCCACTCCATCGTGACTTCATCTGCAAAAATTAAATTAAATATAGGCCTATCATTCATTTCTCTAATTTTCAAAATTCTTTATACATATGTCATGGAATCTAAACAGATTTATAATTATTACCTGGCACAAAACAGCACTGAGGTATAACGTAAATACCATTTCTGAGTTGTAGAACACTACAATACATGGCCCAAGTTGGGTGAGGTGATGGCAATCAATGGAAAAGAGACAAAATGATGCGCGCAGTGCAGCAGTGTATGTACCACTGTCCTCCCTGTCTACTGGCCTCCCGCCAAATTCCCGTATCAAGCCCAGGCATGATCCCCAATCCACTGCGACTGTCGTTGGCAACGCCAGTCCCCTGGCTTCCCGAAAGATGCAGGTGCAGGGCTCTGAGGATCATGATTAGACATTCCAGTGCTGAGGGAAGGCTGGCACCCTTCCTACACCTACAATGAGAGGGCTGTTTACAGCACTGCAAATCAAGAGGTACCAAACATACTCATACTAAACGAGACAGCAGTTCCATGTGGATTTATCATCTTGAGGAACCACAGGCTTAAGGTTCCTTATGGGACTTTATAAAGGAATGTGTTTTTTTCAGTCAAAACATCCACCCATCCATCCATTTCCAGCAAGCCATTTAAAGTCGCAGTGATCTGAACACCTACCCCAGGAAGCATTTAGTACATGGCAGGGTACACATCTCTGTGCGTTTACACAAGTATTTTAGTTACTTGATGGGCAGCATGATGATGTGGGTGTCAGTTACAGCACAAAACAGGGTGGGATAAAATAGCCCTTAAATATTTGTCTTCCTGGTCCTACATATGATTTCTCCTTCCCACTCTCCTCTAGGCGCTGAAACCTTGTAACCAATTCTGTCATGTTTTAGACCCTGCTTGTTAAAAAGAAAAACCTATTTGAAGATTTTTGAGAAACATACACCCGGCTTTGCCGGAAGAGTGGAAGAAAGTCGTTTCAAGTAAACTTCTTTTCAGCGGAATTCTATTCACCTGTCTGATGCACATACTACCCTTTCAGAGCTGAAGGAAATCTCCCTTGGGATTTAGCCGACAAATCGTCGAGCCCTTCACGGACCGTGCTTCACGGCGTGAGGCGCAGTACAACACTCAGGTTCGGCACCCGGTGCTTTAGTTTTTCATGAGTGGCTGCCGACGCAGCCTCGTCCGGCTCTGCCTTAAAAATCCGCAGCTGCCTCTGGAATAACCACTGCCAGAGAGCTATTTTTTGCAGCGCTGAATCTGGCGGCCTCAGAAAAGACTAAATTAAAAGCACAGGAAAGCCCAGGGGACACCTGTGCAAAGCCGCTTTACGTGTTCTTACACTCCACAGCTCCGTGTGTTGTCCGTCCCGATATTGGTCACATACTATCAATTAAGGAGCTGTGTAGTTTGGGGGAACACGTTTCATTACACGTCCTGTCCCCTTTCATTCCCCATCAGAGCGAATCGTTCCGAGGAACCAGCAAACGCGCTAAGCGGGAAGCGCTACACGCTGCGGTCCACCCTCCATCTGATTGTGGGGCGAAAGGGTCGTTTACGGAAAGAAAGCACCATGGAGTACGTTTATATAAATGTAAATAAAAATAACGCACGCCTCCTTGTTCGTTTAATACAACAGACGATTAAACATTTACAAACGCCTATGAGGATAGAAGGGAACTGATTAGTGCTGTATATGTCAAAGTACGGATTTTAAAAACGGCACTTCACTTACTGAAATATATTATTACAGCAGGTCTATCAACATGGGTATACATAATTTAGGAACCCTTCCCTGAAATGACACCAGTTCCGACCACCACAGGTTGGAACATCACTAAAAACACTTGTCAAATCTAGAAACACTTTGTCCTTTTTTTGTGGTATGCCTCGTTGTACACTTCCCCTCAGCTAAGATCAAAGACAAGTGCAGTAGGTTCATATTATGACATCTCTCCCCACAGCAGATGTGATGATGGGTTTCGTCACGCTAGCTGCTATTGTGTCCGGAGGGCCTGTGGACCTACCCCTTCTCTACAGAGCTCATAATGAGCACAGCTTTTAATAACACTTTTCATAATCAATTTCCCAATGGACCTCTAGATCACAAACTGAAAATAACCCCACCTGAGTCATGTGGTCAGCATAATCACTAAGGGGAACTCAATGAGAGCTGGACTCCATAATCCGCTTTCTCCATTTCACGTCAACGATTTGGTTTTGTATGTGGTTACAAATTTATATATATATACAAGCACAGAATGGAGTTCAGAAGTCAGAGACCACTAGCGAAAATGTTCATATTTTTCATTCCTTTCTAGTTGAACTCAAAACTGTTCATTACAAACTATATTATTAACAAAAAAAAAGAGGGAAAAGTTTAATCTTTGAAGAATCTATAATTATAGATACATTATAATGAAGTTCAGAATTTCTGTCCCAATTTTGCTTTAATAACAGAATACACTGGAGCTGGCATGGACTCCATAAGTTTTTGCAAAGCCTGATGACCCATGTTAACCCGGTGTGATCTTGTGATGTCACTTGATGCTTGGCTTTCCCAGTCTTCAAGTGCAACCAAGAAATGTTCAATGGGGCTGACGTTAGTCGAATGAGGTGGAAAGTCCACGACAGTCAGTACTCCTTGTTCTTCCATGGTTCTCAAGCAGTTCTCACAAAGCTTTGAGGGACGTTTGGGGTCATTATCCTGCTGCATTACGGATCCGTCTCCACAAAGATCTAAAGCAGAGGGTATAGCATGTCTCTGAAGAATGGAATGGTGCTTTTCCTTTGTCCAGCTGTAGTCGGTGCAGTGAGGGGGTCCAACTGCAGAGAAGGTCTGAACACCCCCAAACTTGAGTATTTCCTCCAAGTTTCATTGCTGTTTTGATAGACTGTGGTATTCATCTCTATTCCCTTCGTCACCTTACATGAACTCAGTTGTCACTGCCATAAAACTCAAATTTGTATGGATTAATCAGTAATGGGACTTCTTTTCAGCGATCCACTGTCAAATGCTGGAAATGTGTTAGCCCATCCCAAAACTTTGTTTTTCCAGGATTAAATTAAACATTTCCCATATGTAGTACTAAAGGTAGGGGACGCTCTGGATGAAATGCCAATCCATCACCAAGTGTACACTCACAAACCCAATCACACGCTAAAAGCAATTAGACCCACCGATTCACCTAGCTGCAAATGTTTGTATTGCAGAAGAATCTGTGGATTCATCTATCTATCCATCCATCCATTGGCAACCAGCCATCTTAAAGAACTCTTTATCCAGCACAGGATTGCTGTGAGAAGTGCATAAGCAAAATGTTTTCAGAAAATACATTTGATAACTTCTTACTGTGTAATTTACGAAATTAAAAATTAATCATTGTTCAGCTTCATTGGCAGCCATTGAAATAATATACCAGAACCACAAGGGGGCAGTAGGTCACTCAGTTTTTTTCTCAAATTCTTCGGCTGCGCCGTAGGCATTTTTGCTAAATTTTTCTTATTCAATACGCGTTATAAGACATACGATCCCGTGCACTGTAATTTGTGTGCTTCTTGTCAACTGAGTGTAAACATTTTTATCGGTACACCATTCTGCTTACCAGATGTTTTCTGCGCAGCAGGCCCGTATGACGACGTGACCCTTATTTCGTTTTTGCGTGCTTGGGATTTTTCTTTGAAGTGCAACACGTATACGGGGTTATGTCTGATACTTTGTTTTTTTTGGAACCGAAATGTATTTTAAATAAAAATTTTAAGAAAATCACTTATGAAGTTTGAGGTGGTGGCAGTGTGAAACGCAACATTGCCTTGAATATTTCGCCTGCTGTGTTTACTTCCCATATTTGTTTGAGACATTTTTAATTGGCTGTAAATTGGTTTAAAACCGTTTCACGAATGGAGGCAAGAAAATGTCAAGTGTAATAGCCTATTCAAAGCATGTCACCCTCACTGTGACAATTTCGAGGTTCCACGAGCAATTTTTTTGTAGAAATGTACATTTAATTTGTTAGATTTTATAACGTAATGTATACTAAATATATACGTAAAATATAGACTATTTCAGACAGCACCAGAGAAAGGGCTTCTACATGAACCACGCGTATGTAATATTCATAACTGTTATCGATTATGACTTTATTACCATTTTTAATGACAGCATATTACAGCAAAGCCGTTGTACTTTCTCACAGATTCACCTATTGAATTGTTCGTAATTGAATATTGGCTACGGATAACGGATCATTCTAAGGGCAAATAAATATCAATTAGCTGTAGGACTACTACCCATAAGGTGTATTTTAGGCCCCATACGTGTAAGAAACTTCACAACCTGCAAATTCACAAACTCCACTGTAGACCTGACCGCCTTTGAATCTAAATTCGATTAAGGATTGCATCACATCCATGGTTTCTTGAAAATAAGTGAAATTGAATAGCTAGTCTTCATTTGCTAATGTCACAAAAAACCTTTTAAAATTTACACGACTCGCTGAGAAAAGCTAGAATTTGGACTTGTTAAACTATAATGGGGTTACGTAAATAGCTAGAATGGTTATAAGGTTAGTCAAAAGGAGGAAAACCCTCCTCTGGGGGGTCAGCTGAAGTATATTGAGATGATCGGAATGGTGTACATAGTGGTCACCAGCGTTCATCAATTATACAACAATCCAAACCGAGAGTTCTGAAACAGTTCCTAAATTATTAAGGGATCAATATTTATGTACAGCATCTGCAGATTTCTGTTAATTTCGTTTATTTAAATCGTTTCGTCTGGTTTGTGGGAAATTCGTTTAAATGAGCACGTTATCAGTTACACAACATCTGATCAATTCACCGGCGTAGCCAATAACATCTCTGTCTGCTGCACTTAAAAAAGTACGAAACACAATCGTTCTGTCATAGAACAATACACAGCATATGTTTTAGATGTTAAGGAGCTTGTCTTGTGCTTGATTGAAGCTGCAGCTTGAAATCTTGAGCTTGCATCTGTCCTTGTACACAGAGTTAGGAAGGATTTGATCTTAGGTTAGCAACGTCTGCTCTTGCAAAATATCTTTTTCTAAAGAGATGCGTGGCAAGTAAGACTGTGAGCTTTATATAACTGAACACTTTTATACTGTCTCTCTGTCTGCCTCTCTCTCTCTCTGCCTCTCTCTCTCTTTGTCTCTCTCTGTCTCTCTCTCTAATGTATTTTCTATGGCTGATATTTACTCTACATCTTTCCTGCAAAGGTTTTCTGAGACGCTACCCAGTTTCCGATCTGAGCCAGCCAGCTGGCAGCTTCTGCACCAACTGTCCTCCGTCAAGAAAACCAATCATTTAAAACTAGAGAAAAGACATTAATAAATGGATATCTTTGCATTTCCACCCAATTAAAACCAAGTCAAGAAGAGCTATCAATTAATGCTGCTGAGGCTCCTTATTACGTAACTGACCTATGAGCATCACAGGTACTGATACAGCTTTGTAGGATACTGGGGGGCTGGCACTAAACTGGGGTAATTGTAACACTTCATTCTTGGTTATAGTGCGCTTGAGAGTCTATTTTTGCACAATTTCACGTTGTCATAGGCTTAATTGCTTTCCTTATTACCGAAGACTATTGCTAATAGATTTAAACCACGGGACATGAAAAGATTTCAGTTCCCCGTTGGTCTGATTCTATACCCACTGCTTCATACCCATTACTTCATAAGTAAGTTTCTCTGGGAAGGGTGTCTGGTGCTCTTTAAAAAGACCCAGGACGCAAGTACAACTAAAATAATATCTGCTCTCTCCATTATTTGACATTTTATATTAATGGATAAACCATGATTTTTTAAATCTTTTTTTTCCCACGGCCATACCTTATAAAAATGTTCTCCTTTAATTTTGCTGGAATTTACAGTTTCTTATTGCATGCGTAGAAATCTTCGGACTGAGAACGTGGAGTAAAATTGCATACGTTATTTATAATTTCGTTAACATGAACACCACTGGAAGGGTTAAAAGTCATCTTATACATAGATGCATTCATACAAACAGATTTATGTGCATGCATATCCGATCTTGCATGTTTTTCCATTTTTGTATCGACTTTTTGGATAAATTATTCAACGGATTAATCTCCACCACATTGTGCCACTATCTCTGCCACATGTTAGGCTTGATTTAGAAATTAGTGTTACAGCCATCCAGTTTGAAAGTTCAGATTTCACAGCTTTCACCACCAGCGTCCAATTTTACCAAGAGAAGACATCTGGTAAGGACTGATAAGTAGTAACATAAACACAGTCTTGTCCCTCTGCATGCCGCAGAATATATCGGTTTCAGAGTTTATTTAAGGAAGCCGATTCTTAGATTGATTCCGAGGAGAGCAGTGCCCGACTGTAACATTTTGCCCTCCACCCCAGAGAAGGAGGAACCATTAATGTACATGCATTACTGCAGGAAATCCGGAAGTGTCATTAGGCTATGGTTGCAAAAGAGTACACATGCCGATTAAGCAGGCCGTAAACAAAGATACAGATCACTCTGCCTGGTAATGTATGCTGAGGCAATTGTTATGATCAGGCAGCAAAATGGGGTGCGTTAATTTAACGAGATGCTGTTAATACAAATCCTGTAGGATGCATGACTGATAGAAGTAGCTATATCAAATCAATATGGCCAGATTTGCTGTGCATATTTTGATATAATATAAATAATGGCACTTACCAAGAAAATTACATGAGCCAACTGCACAAAAAAATGAAAATAAATATTTTATTAAACATTTAACTCAAATGCCTACTTAATGTAACCCGACATAGTCTACTATGAACACAGTACGTAGGTTAAGTAACAGTCTAAACTCAGTCAACCTAATTCTTTGTAATATTCACATTATAAAATGACATTTATTTAAAAATACACTTTATAATGGTTCTCGTTGATATTTACTCGTCCAGATTTGCAAGATTTGCATAGAATATGTAGCTTTTCCGTAATAAACGGTTGAAAAGCATGTTGACGGTTAAAACGGGATAAGAACGTGCTGTCCGTTATTTCAAAATAACGGATGAAGAAAGTGATCGTGGCAACATGAATATGGAAAAAAGAAAAAGGAAAAAGACACGCTCCCAAGCCATAACGCCTACTGGCAAATGGAGCAAGAAGCTAATCCGGTGTATTTGAATGGGCAGATTGTGCGGCTGAAGGAAGGGAGCCGCTCGCTGCGTGCGGCTCATTCAATCTGGAGCGTCAGATGGTGGGGCTGCCGGCGGCGTCTCACCATCGTCGTCCCCCTCTCCGTGACTGCTGCAGCGTCACATCGGTACCGATGCCGTGTCTTAAGCCTTCTCCGAGCACAGAGGACATCTAGGGCAATGCGGTCGGCTACCTGAAGGCGGTCGGCGACCAGCATCCCTGCGGGAATTGTCACCCGTCGGGGCTGCACATGTGCCGCGACCCGAGCAGCGGCATCCCGTCTAACGGAGCTCAGCGGGTTATTTCGCCTGGATCGAATGGCCAGATTGTTCGGTCGACTTCTGAGAGATAAGTACGGTTACGCCGGTAAAGATCTGGTGTATCACCCGACCTGGGCAACCCATGAGTGGAGGGCGGAGCAATGAGAGCCGCTATATCGCCGTAAACAACACTACGCTTTGTCTCGTCAAGCAAGTGTACTGACTGACATCGCTCATCTCTGCCCAGAACAATGCGATGGACTCCTCACTAGATGCTCTCCTCTTTTCTTTTCTGTCGCCTCGTTATATTTACTTTGCAGAATAATAGCAGGCATTTAATTCTAAGGCGCCGGGTCATGCATGCATTTTGTTTTTATTCTCATTTGTTTACTAAAGATTGGTCTCCCGTTCTGACCTGACATAAGGCAGATGGTAAACGGGTATTCCGAATATTTCGACTTGAACAACTGGTGTAATTGGAAACACTGACAATAACCGACCGGGATAATAACTCCGTCCTGCTTTGCCGACTCCCTTCCATTCTCTCTCGGTATCTTCGCGATCGGATACAAATTCCGTGTGCGAAACAGAAGAGCAACTACATGTGGGATAACGGTATGCGTAGCAGAAGACAGCCCTGACTGCTGAGAAGGCGTGTGGAAGTGAAGTGATCCTGCCTCGTCAACACCAAAGAGATCAGGGATTCTGGAGTTAAAGCGACCCACGTGGAGCGAGCATCCTAGTAACCATGGGCTGTTGCAGTGGTCGATGCACGCTCGCCTTTATATGTGGCATTCAACTGGTAAGTCCGGCAGAAAGGGAAGGTCAACAAGCGCTCGATGGAGTGCTGATGGACCATGGCATGTAATAAAGTGCGGACACCGCGATCGGAAGCGTACACGCCTGCCGGAGGGCGTTGATGGGCTCAGATCTTGAGATGCCGTCTGTGTGTGCATCCAGGATTCCCTCTGGTAGCCGCCTTAGACCACACTCTAGGGCAACGATTCACACACAGAGGGGACGTGAGTACAGTGGCTCTGATGCAAGTCAAATATATGTGATGGGAGTGATGGGGAGTGATGGGGAGTGATGGGAGTGATGTGAGTGATGGCACCTCCACATGTTCTTACCCACTTCTGCTTCTCCTTAAACGAGCAGCCGTGCGCTGCGTTTGACGAAGCCCATCTCTCC
>JAACJT020000033.1:3290798-3307884 GCA_009936485.2 Gymnarchus niloticus | reverse complement strand
ACACACAGAGGGGACGTGAGTACAGTGGCTCTGATGCAAGTCAAATATATGTGATGGGAGTGATGGGGAGTGATGGGAGTGATGTGAGTGATGGGGAGTGATGGGAGTGATGGGAGTGATGTGAGTGATGGCATCTCCACATGTTCTTACCCACTTCTGCTTCTCCTTAAACGAGCAGCCGTGCGCTGCGTTTGACGAAGCCCATCTCTCCACTGCCAAGGGCTCCATATGACGAGATGTTTAGCAAATGCACTGAACATCTCTGTCAGTCAGATTCGCCCAATTAAACCATCCTAGCAAATATGTAAATACTAACAAGCAAGCGTTTGCACTAATCTTTCCTGTATCTTGACCTCAGACATGACTGCGCAGAGAAATTAAATGGCTCTTGGAATGTTTATACGTGGCCCCCAGAGGCAAGTCAAGGTAAATTAGCCTTCCCTGTCAATGCTGGTTCAACACGGATATTCTTAGTGTCTAGGAAAGAACATTTTACATCTGTATATCTTAAGTACACTGAAATCATTTACTATAGTGGCACAGGCGTACAGGTGCTTTAATGCCTGTCTTTTTATCTGTTTAATTATATTTTAGATTGAAATCAGGGGCCTGTTTTGTTTGGGGGGGTGCAATATTTTGGCTACCCATTTTTGTCCCCTACAATAAAACGGCCTGTGATGTTAAAATTAATCTCCCATGTAGTTTTGTCACCCTAATGTTGAACTCTCTCCTACGCCCTTGATTTTAAATGAATTTATTATACACACACGTGAAATATACAGCTAATAATAAAATAATAAAACTTGTATCACTTTTTTGAAGGAGATAATATTGATAAGAAATGCCTATTTGGTGAGGACCGCCCTTTCGTGAAAGACATCTTTTTTTAGTGGGAACATTTTTTAAAAAATTTGGAAAGAAAATGCAACAAGATGTAAACAGGGTATTTCCCAAACTGCACAGAGATAAATGATATTTCCTCTGATTGATTGTTGTATTGACTGTTGTTTTTTCACAGTTCACACATACAAAATCTATTACCTCTTTCAAAGAGGAGGGCTCACTTAAGAAACACAATTAAAATCAAATTCAACACGCGGTAAGGTTTAATTGTTGGGTTCGAGTTTTATTCTTTAAATTCTTTTTTCCAGCCAGTTTGTATGGTTAGGTAGTGTGATTATGAGCATTTTAAAATCATTTTTGACTTTTCTTCGTTTAATTGTTCACTTGCCTCTCCTGGCTGTACATGTAATGAGCTTCACTGTATATATTGAGAATCCCAGGTACTTTCGTGCAATGCGGTGACAGGCTGATCACATATTGCCCACTGGTGATCTGAGTCATTCTTGTGTAATAGGTCAAATGATATCTGCCAAATCCACAGCTGAATTTGGCCATTTGTTGTCTGTACAACTGTGTACGTTGGTGTAGAAAAACCTGTCACAGGGGGTGATGTCATTCTTTTGAGGCGGTATAAGTTTGTACCATGAACAGTGCAGGTAGTCTGGTCTTTCTGACAAAGGTGGATGATTATTCAAACTGATGATGATTATTGACTATGCTATCCTACATAGCGCCATACTGTATTTCTCTATATGCATACCATACAGCACATCTCTGCAAAGCCCCTCTAAACTCTGAAATTTCAGAAGCTTCTTCCGAGGGTATGATGGACCTTCATTTGTGCATCACCAGATTGCTTTCTGTTCTTTGTCAAAGTGCAGTTTTATTTGTGAGTGCCCCATTTACACCTTCCTCTAAATGCAAAAAACGATGTCCATTTGAATGTCAAATTCAATAATTAATATTATATTGCCTGCGAAAAGTGTCATAGGGACCGATTCAATGTCCGGTAGGATTACATTGGCCTGGAGGAGATGTCAGTGCTGTTTCTAGGGGAGAGCTGGAGAGTTGCTGCCATTGCAGGTTGCGTGCTGTTGTGTTGTGTCGTAGACTCATTCCTTGACTTTGACTGCATGGTAACCTCCTTGCCAGTCACATGACCACTGGTTGCCTTTCCATGTCGGATGATTTTCCAGCTGTCCCTTGCTGCATTCAGGAGTATGTAGTTTTCAAATTATTCATTCTGAGCGCAACTCTTAACCTTAAAAGTCTCACTCAGAGAGGCCAACACTTTCCCGTTGAAGGCACACTAGATCACGCACCATATTTTCAGCTTTGAAGTGGATTACTTTGAAGTGGTGTCGTTTGGCCTTTCCTTTCCATAATTTTTCCTTGTAGTGAAATTTAATGTTTGGTTTGTAAGAGTTCATTTCAACTTATTCATTTATCAATAAAGATAATGATAAAGATACAGCATGATACTTTGTTGGCCGCTTTACAGGAACCTAGAAATTCTTTGTATTTTATATATTCCAGCATGCTTTCCTTGAAACTCAAACATTAATCCCACAATCCTGGCGCAGTTTTTGGGGTAAAGTGCCTCATTCAAGGGTCCAACAGCAATGTGGTCACTTTGCTGGCCATGGGATTCAAACAAATGACCTTATACCGACAGGAACAGTTTCATGGCTCACAAAGCCATACAATCCCCCATTCAGTAGGGCTAGCTTGTAAAGTGACTCCCATCCCCCTGTGATATTTGCTGGGGCTTCTTCTATTTTATAAATGATTGGGAATTTGGAAGCTTCCCTCCGCTCACTAAGATGTTCCTTTTGCAACATAATCACCCAGCAGAGGGAAATTAGATACAGTAATATTTAGAAGTGTACCTTTAACCAGTGTGTGCGATGGCTGCGTCAGACAGAGACACATGGCAAAAGGAGCAGACTCATTAGAGGATAAGAAAAACTCTTCCTCTCAGTGCTGCTGTTCGACTTGCAGTCACAACCTGATGTTTAATTAAGTAGCGCATAGATTTTTGGCTGAGGTCTAAAATAATGGTTTGCTACAGTGGATTTCCATTCCACCTGCGATGACTCATTATAAACAATTTATGGCTTGAAGCATTTCGGAACGTCAGCCATGCTGGCGGTGTATGTCCTTTCATATGCTAATGATTTGGCCCTCTTTCCTATTAATACAAGTTAATTAATTGATACAGTAACTAAATAGATGTTATTAATGTGAATCAATTAAAGTGTGGCATTTTGGTGCTTTTCTACAGTTGCTTCATGATTTGATGTCATGGACCACCACAATAAACATAACAGCAGAGAAGTTTCTTTTTTGTTCCTTTTAATGATACCTTTTGGCATATGTCTTGGTAATTACTCCACATTAGTGCCGCAGAAATACTTCATGTATCAGCTGTTTTTCACGCTGCGGTAGTATATTAATACTTACAATTAAAATATTTTTAGGAGACCAATTAATATGTCCGATTTTTTACATCAAGCCCAACGACATCAACTCGTACGTTTTTTTTTTTGCGGGAAAACTCCGTGTCACCTGATTTTGTGTAGGTCTCTGCTCTCTAGGTGAAATAACATTTTCACGTGAGAATGGATTGTGAAGTTACGACACGAGCAGTGTCCCAGAAACACCTTCCGTTTTATGATTCGTTGGGGAAAGGACGTTACCTGATTTGTCGAGAATCTCTTGGAATTTGTCACTCGAAAAGCGGTGACATTATATTCACGTCGGATCAACAGCAATGTGGATATACTGTCCATTTAGCATAGCTGTATTGTCTGTGTCAAAATTGCTGCTTCTGTCGGGGCAACTACTCCATTTCAGCAAGGCTAATAGGTAGAAAATTGGCCCACTAAATAAAGGCACATATCAGCACTGTTTCCACATTGGAGTTATAGTGGAGAAGTATTGGATTTTCAAAATGATAGCTCACTGCACCCTGTGGTACCCCTGAGTAAGAGTTTCACCTGATTCAGACCAACCACAATATATCCCTGCATTGTTCCCATTGAAAGGTAGTACTAACGCTGTATTGACGTCACAGACTACAGACCAGGGCCTGTGCCATGGGGCCTCGCAAAACCTCAGGCTGAGCAACCTGCAACCCCTAAAGGCCCTGGGGCACAGGGGGCCTCCGAAGATGTGTACGTAGGGCCCTCGTTAGACTATGTTCTAGCCCCTGTTGTATGCCAGAGTATGAAATATCCCTTATTCCAGTTGTGTGAAAGCATTCATCTGAGGGGACTGGAGAGGGTTTTTGTGGTCCCTGGAAATAATCTGCATGTTCCTGATCTTGTTTTAGCAGTTGATCTCATTGCTGGCTATCTGCTGTTGGTCTGCTGTGTTCAGATTCTTTCATAAAGGGTTCAGTTGCATGTCGTGATTATTATATTAAAGGGAAGATTCTTAAACTTCAATCTCACTCAAAGTTTCGGTCTTACGAAAAGGTAAACGATGGAGTAGAAATGCCACCTGGGAATTGTGTGATTATCTATAACGAAATGTGATCCGCAAACCACCTGTAACCAGGCAGTCAGCTCCTATCAGGCAGAGAAGAGGTTAATTTCTGCTTTCCAGCATATAGCCGAAGCACATAGCTCTGAAACATATTTGCATATTGGAATTAACATGTCGTGTCACTCTATTGACAGCAGCAACATTGCTGATGGAATGTGACAGAATTGATGATTTAGCTTTTCAAATCACTTTGCTAAAACGTGGACAGGCACTACACTGAAAGAATTTCTGGCATCGCGGTGCTCAGGGAATAGCTCCTCCACTGTCGGCCTTGGTGGGGTCTCCCAGTGGGAACAGTAGAGCTCTTCAGAGCGCATCGTGTCTCGATCTTGGAATCTTCACTGCCAGAGCTGGTCTTGGCCTCCCTTGTAAGTGGGTGTGAGAATCACTCTGCTCCCAATGATCAATAGGACCATGTGACACGGGGGATGGAAAGGGAATGACAGTTTTATTGGGGAGGCAATTGTAAGAGAATAAAAAGCAAGTAAAAAAAAAAAAAAAAGGATCTATTTCAGTGAGTGGGTCTGGAGTAAATGAAACCAGAGCAGGCACTGGACTGTAACTGGATTCTGGACTGGTGTCAGGGCTGGAGCTGGGTTTACTGAGAAAGAGAGAAAAAAAAAACACTACATACCAATGTATTCATGTTGTGAAGATGAAAGGCTGGGTGAGACGGATCTACATGAGTAATCACACTGATCTGACTCCGTCCTGAAATCAACATAAGCCTCCCCTCATCCCACCCCCCACACATTTGTATTTCTAACCTTGTGGGAACCTTCCATGCATCTCTATTGGCCTAACCCTAATTCTTACTATGACAACCCTTACCCCTTTCCCAGCTCGGATCTTAACCATAAGTAACCCAACATAATACATGACAAATCCCCACAAGTCAAAATTGTCAGGTATTTATTACCTCCTGGGGACATTTGGTCCCCACAATGTAATGTAAGCATGGCACACACTCACACAGACAGGTGCGTCATGGTTCTAATTTTCCATGTTTTTACTGGTGTATCCTTTGGAATAATTATGTATAAATGTGATTTTATTATTTAAATACTAGATGTTACAGCCAAGTAAGCAGTTTGGCCTATAACATAATGCTGTCCTTTGTGTTTTATTTTATTTAGTCAATTTTATTTAATAGCAACAATTGAATTATTCTATTTACAATGTGATGCGGTGATAGTGTAAACTCCTGATTCTAGAATTGATTTCATATTGTCTGTTCCAGCTGGTTGCTGAATCTGGCAGAATTAGCCTATTATAATGGCCTCTCAGATGTCACTCAGCGGATGGAAATTAGGTGGGCGGATTGTTAACGTTTCCTCAGTCATTCAACCAAGGGTTGAAGATTTACAGTCAGCCACCAGAAATTCTAGCGAAAGGTTTTGAATTTTACCATCTTTTGTCATAAACCAGTTGCCAACGTTCAACTGAACAGACCCTCTGTGTCCGTGCGTCCAGAAACATGTGTCTAGTCCTTGAAAAACTTTCATTCCATTAACCTACCCACACGCGTGAAAGACAGTTGTTTAGATCCCACCAAGGCTGGCCAAAGGGTTGTTTGCCACTTCCCTTTCACAGCACGTTTTTCTATCGCTCTCTCGCCAGCAAGAAAGACAAACCCGCTCCTGCTGCGCCTGTGAGCTGATATCCCATCTGTATAAGGAGCCTCCAGTTCCTGAAATCGGTGCAGTCGTGGCATTTCCATCTCTCGTTCCTCTCAATCCCCAAAATGCACCACATGTGAGTCGTAAAAAAGGGAAACAGGAAAGAGAATAGCCAGACTGCTGCACCTGAAAAGGGTCCAGTGAAACCCCCAAACGCAATCAGGTTAAGAGAGGTGCCACCGGGGCGGCTAAACGACTACTGGGAGCACCAGTCATAGGAAATCCCTCAAAGTAATATTAGCAGAGAGCTGTGGTAGGGACTTGATATTCCATTGATAGTCAGGGCTCTGTTTTACCTGTCTGTCTCAATGACCTAACACTAAAGGGTTCCCCCCCTCCCAACATGATTTAAACCAAGGTCATGCTGTGTGCCGTGCAGTCACCAGCCAGACTCCTCGCGCACCTGTGAGACACATCCTTGGAGAAAACAGCAGGGTCAGACTGTTAAAACAATCCATGCAGCCCTCGTCACTAAAAGCTCGTTCTCCGGCGATCTTCTGACCTTCGTATAGAGCCATGGGTATGTGTCTCTTTTTTCAAGTGTCTCCTCGGCTGTCCAGTCACGACGCCAGCAGGGAGTCGCGTCTGGGGCACGGAGCTGATTTTTGGCAGGGTGTCCTCAGTTATAAGTGTCAGACGGACACTGTTTACATCCCCTCCCGTTTGGATTGTAGTTGCAATCCATTCTACGACTGGCGCCATCTGGAATGGGGTCAGATATTGTTGATCAAGGGATCAGTACCCCACAGTACTTGTTGCCACAATACCTTAAGGTGGTAAGTAGTATGCTAAAAAAGGAATTTGGTGGTGGCAGTTTAAAACTGTGTAGTTATTGCCTCGGTGTGATGTACATCTGTATATATGTATATAATGCAAAAGAAATCACGATAACATGTGGTATACTCCCTAGGATATAGATGTACCGATCAACTTAGGTGCTGAGAATTTCGTATATCTGTGTGAAAATGTGAATCTCAGGTATGCTTTAGAGGGAAAAAAGTTATTATTTATGACAGTAGTACGTTTGTCACGGCATACTTGGCAGTAGGTTGTCTTGTAATAAGTATGCTGACATCACAAAAACAACACATTGCCCTGAGTTGCAGTTCCTCTACCCAATAACTTGTCATTGATGTTGTTGAATTTTGGATTCATGCTCCCCAGAACGAAAAGGTATTTTGGCTGACTAACAGTCTGTGGTTATGAGAACTCTCTGGAAATATTTATTTGTGTTAAAGCTAAAATCTCTTTGTGAAGTTGTCAAGACATTGACTTGGAATATTTAAAGGTATTAGCTTAGCTCAAGATCATTTTTTACAGTCATTACGTTGATATTAATATGGTTTATACAAAGCACAGCAATCAATTCACAGTCAAGCGATGGATTCTCATGGGTTTATTTCTTAAAAATGACTTTGGCTATATTTTCACAAGGGTTTTCCAGCCTAGAGGTTTCTCCCATGTTGTGAATTCCATTCCATCAGCCATATGAACTCCTGAGTATAACGGAAACACGACCAGGGTGGGTGCATGTTTTGGACACCGAGCGATATGCGTGCAGCAGCAGATAGTGAAGCACAGTGCTGAGTGAATTAAAAGGGAAAAGACAAGCGCTGGAGTTTCCAGCCAGGGTGAGGAAGGGAACTTCCTGACCTCAGTCTAGTTTGTTTTTCTACTTGTCCAGACGTACCTCAAGTTCAGACCTTCCGATCTTTCCAATGTTTGTTTTTTATTATCTATAGGCAAATAGCTTGGGACAAAAGCACAGTATTTTCATAAACTGCTTTACTGGTAATTTTTGGGATTTTGGGGTTTTCTGGTTCTTTTAATACATATTTCTACTCCGGTTTCTTTTTTTTTTAAATGATCACTTTACTATTGCTGAAGGCACCATTAAATATTCGTGATATTCTTCAGTGACAACGATGACAGGTACTTTGAATACTCGGGGGTGAAAAAAATGACAACACAGCACAAGAAATCGGGATCAGGAAGATGCCTGGCAGTTTCTGTTTTGTGCATTTCACGGCGGCCAAATGGTAACTTCTACGGGACGTTCCCCAAAATCCACAGAACGCTGTCCTTTGGCTCTGTACATGAACAATTGTTAATTCAGCTGAATCTGAGTGTGACCTTAAGTGGTTACCTTGCAACAGATGGCAGAAAAAGTGCGAGAGCTGGAGTTAATCCACATGTTTACACACTTTCTATCTGATGGGACAACTGCAGTACGATGTGATTCTGGCTGGCATGCTGGTTATTCCTCATTCCACACAGTTAAAGAAATATTAAGGAAACAACAACAAGTACTAGGTTTTCCCACTGTCCAGGGAGTCTGCATGCAGTCGATAAACAGCAGATCCTTGTTTATTGACTGTACTTTGGTGAGAAACGACATACAGTTGTTTTGGAGCTAATTGACTAATGGATGTTGACCGTTTTAAATGACGTCCTTCTGTTAGGCACGATGTGTAACTTCTACTGAGCCAGCAGGTGATTTCGGTCTTCGGCCTGTAATGATAGAAGTGGTTTTGTTTCCCTAATTATGTGGACTTTCAATTATTATCACTGAGTGCTCTCAATGGGGATGAGCGTTTCAGGCTTTCTTGCTTAGTTGTCATAATCAGGTGTTAGTTGGCGTGTCAGTGTTTGTCAGGCCAGGCGAGGTCGTTTGTTGGTGCAGCGACCTGAGAGGCCCATGACAAAGCAGTCCATTCATAAAAACACAAAGGACCTGCCACCTAAGTAGGAGCTTCGTCTTTTTCTTTGTTTGTTGTACTGTGATGTGTTTCATGGCTGGCTATTATTTCTTTGTCTCACTAATAATCAAAGCTAATTGATGTTGATTAATGATGTGACAGTTGGCTCCAAGCCAACACAAAACCACCAAATTACGTCGGCTACGCACAGCCATTTCTGAACACGTTGAAACCTCGGCATGAGGGGCGTTTTGCCGTTTGTAGTTTATTACAGAAAACAGCTCGCTGCAGTAGCGTGCTAGCTGGATGCCAACGTTGCATCTCGGAGTACAGAAGTCCAGGCATCACTTGTGTTTTCTGCTCGGCTCGATACAGAAAAAATTATGAAAAGGCTGTGATTTGGGCTTTTTGTTTGGCCTGCCTGCAGAATGTTCATTTGCTTGACACATCCATCCGTTTTGCGCAAATTAGAGGGATTCAGCCTTTAAATAAATAAATAATACATAAACATGACAGTGGCAGCGTGAATGCTAGAATTCTCCGTGCTCAGGCAGAGGGACACGTGGTGGCTGGTGAGATGCGGGGAAGTGCCACAGAAATCGGCCTGTCACTTGGGCCAGGTGTGACGTGGATCTCGAAAGAAGGCCATAACTCAGACTCTCGATTGAGGTACCAATTTTTTACAATGGCAGAGAGATTAAAAGGTTCTGTTAAGATCTCACTTAAGTCTTAGTAGAACAGCAAGTATAAGGACTGGAAATAGATTGATTTTTCCTTAAGTAAGATGTAATTAACATAGTCATATTCACAAAGGACCCTGACCTTTCCTGGCTCCTGTTCTTTACCTTGTTGAAATGCACAGATGACAACGATCGCCACATGCAGCGTGAAGAAACATAACTGAGCTGTCAGCGCAGCAGTGATTACTGTATAATGCATTTTGATGAAATGCGTAGCTTTTTCGCTAATCGCTTAAAGAGATGTCAGTCGGGATTACCTGCAGTCAATTTCTTTATTGTCTCACTTTATATTTTTATTGTCTAGCTGTTAGCTGAGCAGCATTCCCCAAAACAAATTAAGAAAGCATCTGCTAAAGAAAACAGATACAAGATAGTCATGTCACATCTGTTGCAACATTATGATGGTGTAATATCAAGTACCACAGATAACTGATATCTCATGGCCGTTGTCTTCTGGTAAAATGCAAGGCAGCGGAGTTCATAAAAAGATCAGCGATTGACTAATGCCTGTAATGGAGACGTGTCAGAAGCAGAGTTGGCCTGAATCTTCGCTCCTCTGAAGGGACATCACAGGCAGGGTGGATAACCAGTACTTCACGTCCTTGGCTGACGGATATCCCACAACAGGCTACTGCATTGGATATCCCATGTGACAGGAGCAATGGATCCCTAGTGGTCTATGGCGTAACTACAGGGATTCCGGGGAATGCTTTTAAAACACATTTCAAAAATGATTTCAGTTCTTTCCGTAAGCCTGTATTAACTTCTCTACCCTTGTCTTATTCGTGTACTATTCATGGTCTGGGTCCTTAATGATGGACCCAAACACAATGGGGGTCCAGTGGTCTTAAAAGGTTGAGAAGCCGTGCTGTGTAGAACCTTGGGGGTTGTAATCTTCTAGGCAGAGTGCAGTGCTGTGTACTCAATGGGTTAGAAAAGGGTGTAATTACTTAATCGTTGTGTGGTGCCAAAGCTCTTTTGCACCAGGATATTACATTACTGGACTTTAATTCACATCTCAGCAGAGCTCCGGTCTTTCCGAAGCAGGTGAAAATGATATATTGAGGTACATATTGAGCACCTGTCAGAACTGTGCTTTTAAACTTTTTGACATGGTGGGAGAGAAGGCTCAGTTTTGCATTTCAAAGTTAATGCATCTGTTTTCTTTTTTTTCTTTTCCGAATCCCCTGACAGTCGGCGCTAATAATAAATATCCTACAAACATATTGCCTGGAAACAAGGATACCCGCAACGCTATCCTACCACCCATTGGGGAGATCTGGACATTCTTGCCATAGGAGAATTTCTTCCTGACTCCGATGGAAAACAACAGAAGTAGAATGGCACTGGCGGCGAAGTGAATTCCAGTATGTGGCTTGTGGCACGATTGTCAAAATAGGCACAAATTGAAACAAGATGCCGAGCTTTATTTTGCCAATAGTGCGGTTTATTTCAATGCTGCCAGTGCTTTAAGATGCCTGAATATGCTCGTCAAATGTGTCATTTCCATTTTCATTGGGGTTCTCAGCCTTAAAGAAGGCCATAACTTGCCCTCACGTATCATAATAACACTTTGAACGACGGCCTTTGTAGGAAACATGTTTGACTGAAACCTCCTTGAGTTAAAGGAAACATAGCCCTTTGTGCAAAGGCTGAGTGGCCAGCTGGGCCTCGCTTGTGTTGTTCTTGGCTCGTTCACAGTAGTCGCACACAATCTCATATTTTTCAAGCAGCATCGAAGGGCCTTAGGCCAGAGAAAACCTGAGGTGCCTTTTTCTTTGCTTGCATGATGCCTCTGTTGGAGGTACGGTTGAGTCATATCCAGGAAGGTGACGCAAGGCTGTGGGCAGGACATATATCAGATCAGGCAAGCCACCAAAACTTTTTACTAGCTAAGTAATGAACAGCCAATTTGCTAATAAAGCTTTAAATGTATAGATTTCTAGATATATTCCACTAGATATTTACAGAAACAGTTTAAGTATCTTTCCCACTATTATAAAAACAGGTTTCTCCTTAAAATTTAGACCCACAATTTGGAGCTAGGATGCTAAATTTGAAACACACCGTTGTTGTCTCTGACATCATAATGACAGAATACAGCACAAATATAAAATATGAGGGGCATTATGTATCATAATAAAACTTCTACTGTACTCAAGATGTTTCTTTTGAACTATTAGAAATATGGCCCTGGCTGTCTGTCTGCAAAGTCCTTT
Organism: Gymnarchus niloticus; assembly: GCA_009936485.2. Classification (NCBI taxonomy): domain Eukaryota; kingdom Metazoa; phylum Chordata; class Actinopteri; order Osteoglossiformes; family Gymnarchidae; genus Gymnarchus; species Gymnarchus niloticus. The sequence continues at coordinate 3,296,155 of JAACJT020000033.1, read as the reverse complement.
AAAAATGCTTTACTGTGACAGAACAGTGCATTAACATATCCTCCAGCTGCCTTTACCTTGATTTTCATCGCTTGAGTGAGTAGTGCAATTACTCTGCCTCCCCATTTCCACCGAAGGGACTACTAGAGGACAGCTTGGGATGAAACCTCATCTCAACGGGGCTGTATCTATGAAGACTATGTAAGAAGATGTGTGACCTATCACCATGCAGGAGCCCAGGTGCTTTGATTAGCGATGGGGCAAAGGAGGCTTCAAAACCCATGGTGGGAGGGAGAATCTTGAACCAACCAATCAATGATGGGGCTAAAGGAGGCTTCAAAACCCGTGGTGGGAGGGAGTATCCCAAACCATCCAATCAGTGATGGAGCTAAAGGAGGCTTCAAAACCAGCGGTGGGTGTGACTATATCAAGCTAAACCAGGATACTCGAACCCGCGATGGGTTAAGTAGCCTCATTTGTCCCCTCACTAACTTTGACTTCCTGTCCAGGAAAACTTTGTTAGGCAAAAGACACCGATGTTATCTGTGTCTGTTCATGCTTAATGCATTTCGACTGGGTGGAAAGGTCTCACTCTCAGTCTGTGAGCTTGATTTTCAGCAATGCTTTGCATCTACACCTCTGCCCAACATTGTGAATGGTATGAATTTTTCAGTTGTCTTACATGGCAGTAAATCAATGACACAAAACTGATTTTGATGTTGGCCATTCTTTTCCAGACATCGCTTGTTTTGTTGTAAGCTGAAGACTAGGTATTTAAATAAATGATCTTTACTGCATACTATTACCAGTACGGCTTAAAAACCCAAGGTTTCAGAGCACAAATATTATGACCCTTTTACAGGCATGAGCAAAACATTATTACATTATATTCTGTAGACTTCTCAAAGGAGCCATCAGAGTTGATTTTAGGAGGGACGTTTCTAGTTTTGGCCTGGAAGCTGGATCCAATAAAATCCTTTAGAAAGACGCATCCTTGTGATGTGATTCCTGCAGAGTTTACGACGTCGATATTCCGCAACGGCGGTGTGACTGATCACACGCTAAATGTGCTTTAGGGCCCTGCCAGAAGGCTTCCTTATCACACAAGAAAAAATGTGATTATATTGTGGTGTACAGCAAGGAAAATCCACACGGGATATATTAGCAGCATTAGATAAATTTTTTAACAAAGAAAATTAAAATGAATCATAGCCTTGGGAAGAAGAAATGGGTGTGGAGGGTTGCATTTGATGGCCGTTATCCATGAATTCAATATGAGCGATTTCAATGGAAATAACCCGTATTAATATGCATGAATTTTTTTAATTATCTATTGTAAACCAATAGTCAAACAAGTGAATTAGTGCAGGGGCCAGATAAACACTGTTTGACCTAAGAAAGGATGGTGTTAAACTTTGTCACTTAGCAGAGCGCTGTAATGACCTCATGGCTGCAGCCGTCCAAGGCGTCGAGAGCTAAGCAACCCTCCATCCCCCCCGGCTGACATGCTGTGTTTCTGCTGCATCGTTTCCAGCTGGAATCTGGTCATGTTAGGCTTCTCTTTGGTTAGCGGTAGGGGCAGCTTGCCGTACTCTCCCTGTTCGACTTCTGTCATTGGTGATGTTCTTGATGGGGGTTTGAAGGCCATGTCCGGTCTTAAGGCAAACAGGATTGTGAGCCCTTTGCATGACAGACCTATTTCACAGAAGGCCAGGAAGGCTGATGACAAATTTGTTTGTTGTAGGCATTGGTGACTTTTGTTTCCATAAAAAGATAACAGCCTGGAAGTCTTTAGGCATGCAGTTCCTGCCTGCTGACTTTGATTGGACTTGCTGCTTGCCTTGCTCACTGAACTGACCTTGTTTTGGGACAGCGGTCACGAATTATGGATTCTCTGGACCGTGCTGCTTTCTGTAACTCTTGGTGGGAAACAGGCTGAATTTGACACTTGCATATCAGCTGATCATAAGGAAACGTCACATTGCAAGCATTTCGAAGGTCATAGGCACCTCATAAAATGTCTATATCCCTATATCAATATCTTGTTGAGTAGATGCAGTACCTCCTACCCTCAACCAACAAGAAAAATGCATCGCCATCTTACATTTACGCTAATGGTGAATTGTATCTTCAGTTGTGCATAAATAATGCATAGAAGAGAATATTTGCAATTGGACCAAAAATATTTCTTACAGAATACGGAGGAAATAACAGTGATTGTTTGATCCATTGGTGAGTATATGTAGATAAATTTATTTGTGTAACATATTTTTTAGCATTCTATAATTTTATGTTCTGCTCACTTAGAGTGTTAAAAATACCCGGCAAGTCCGACCATGCAGACGACATGATCATTATTTATATGACTATCAGATGATTTTATGCATAGTTACATAGCTTAAAATGCACGCTTTTGCATATGCATACAGCTGAACATTTATTGATGCAAATTGGGTCGAGAATCTTGCCTCGAGGTGCAAGACAATGCAGTCGGCGCAGCTGTGAAAGATTTCAGTTGATCCCGAAATGTTTAAATTTTGCCCCATAAGTGAAGTTAAACATGTAAGATTTGATTTAAGAGATTCTATACTGTATGCAGGGGCTCCACTCCTGGGGATTTATCCAAGTCCAGTTCTTTAATGATAGTCACAAATGAAAAGCAAAATGACAGGTGGAAACCCATTGTTCTTTTATATTATGGGAGGTTCGTCATCATTCCATCCACCATGTACCTCAGCATTGTGCTGTGCACTGCCAGGGATTGGCTCCAAGCCCCCTGTTACCTGGAACCAGATAAGTGGTTAAAAGATGGATGGATGGATGGATGGATGGATGGAAATGCTTTTGCCTAAAAAATTGTTTTTCATGTCATCCATTTGTACAAAAACAGGCTCAGCAAAGCCATCATATAACAGGGTACACAGTAGTTTACTTGCTGAGTAATAGAACTTGCAAACAATTTACAAGACTGTTTCTTTAATTGTAGCATGCTGTAGCTTGTTAGAAACTCAATGTTGGGACCGAGGCCAGCGCAACTACTGGCTGCGAAACTCGTGGTGTTTTACAAAGTAATGAGGTATTGGGTCTGTCTGCATTAAATGGATGCTATTTTTAAATGGGGAAGGTCAACATCTTGCGTACGGTTTCAGTTGTCCAAGCTGGTCCAGAATGCTGTGCTTCGAGGAGTACATATCATTCATATTAGTACACCTCATGTTGGTAAGTATATTAAATCAACTTTAATGATGCCCAGAAGCATATAGATTCCATTTTCTCTGGTATTGCTTTGGAAAGTGTAAGAGTGCAGACCTTGGCTATAAAATTATTTGAATTTGTTTATTTTCTTGGGGGGGGCAACTCTTCAGTGAGGTAATTAGCATTGCATGAATGTTTCAAATGGCTCAAAGACCCCCCTACAATGCTGAAAGTGCCTTTGTATGGTGAATCTCTCCATGACTCAGAGCTGATTCTCTGAGTGGAGGTGGAGGTGAAGGTGGAGGTGGGGGTTAGTAGCTGTTTTCATGACGCGGCCATGATATTTCCCTATGTAACCCATTCTAAGTGGCCTGGTCCCATGATTTTTTAGTGCTTCAAAATGCCTATTATTCAGATTATTATTATTCATTCATTGGGGTTATAGACAGATAGCAGGAATTCATAATGGATTGTCACTTGACAGTCTAGCCAAAGCCAGGAACATTCAAAGATATTTATTGCTGGAGAGGCCCCATTGTTTGCAAGATGTGCACCTCTGCGTGCCGTTGTGATTGAACCTTTTCCAAATGGCATTGGGCACAAGGCAGGGGAATACCCTAGATAGGATGCCTGTCCACCACACGTGCACGCACACACACACACACACACACACCACTTCACCTAATTGCACGTCCTTGGACTGCAGGAGGAAACAGAAGCATCCGGGGGGAACCCACAGAACACATGGAAACCATGCTAAGTCTGCACACACAGAATGGGGACAGGATTCAAACCTCCCACGCAAAAGGTGTCAGGTGACAGTGTTACCCACTGTGCCAACCCATAAGGTTGTCACGTGCATCGTTTAAAAAAAAAAAACAACAAAACAAAAAACTGAATTCCTTCCATGTTTTGTTTTTTATTGCACCGTTACAGTCGATAATAAATTGTCAGATAAGGAAACTCAGCGCCATTCATCTTATTTATCACCATCCACTTGCTATTTTTGCTGAGAGGCAAATGCAAATAAATTGCTAATGACTTTAAATGCGAGGCACGTGAGAGGTCATCCCGAGAGGAGCGAGGCAATCTTCAGTCTCCGGTGCCACGCCGGTTATCCCCCTCCCATGACACTTGGTGGGTGGTGGGTCGCGCCTTTCCTTACCTTGTCTGCATGCCCGGGAGGTGCTCCACATCGCCGGCAGTAATTCATTTTGCCTCCTCGGCGCTTGCTGCTGCCCTTGGGACCGGGAGGCACACATCATTCGAACAGCTCCAGCTGTTATGTTTGATCCGAATGATATGAATCGCGGTCATACATCAATGTCGGCTTCCCGGCACACAGGTAACGGACTGTGAAGCTACAGCATTGGCATCTCCATACTCACTTTTGAAGATTATTCTGCGTGACGTGCTGTTACTTCATCACAGCTATCTATACCTAATAACGTAATGTAACACGGCAAGTACGTCTTTACCTTAATCGCACGGTCGTAATCTGTGAGCGTATTGTGCTTGTATGTTGTTGCTATTTATTATCTTAGGTGAGAATCAGTTTTTCACAAGCAAATGTAAAGATTTTATTTAATGAGCATTTCGAAAAGTCTATAAAACTACGGACAGTTTGCAACAGTGACAATGCCAGAAGGAAAACACCGGATGTAAATTATAGGAACAAACCACACAATAAAATCAATGTTATTCAATCCTAAACGACCAATATATTCTACATAATTGTTATTTCTTTCTTTTTTTTCTGGTGGAAAATATTCAAAAAATAGAAAGCAAGCGCAGGGTAATGCGAGTATAAGTATTTCTGCTGAGATTAATGTCAATAGATGATGCATTTAATACCATGAATTTTTATTCAACCAAAATTTTTTTTTTTTCGCAAAAACACAAAAAGACATGATAATTTGTTCTATGGACTTTTCTAAAATTTACATTTTTCTAAACATTAATTGTAACTGATATACTACCTTTCTCTTCAGAGTGTACCCCAGTATACTGTCATATGAATATACAATACTGTGCAAAAGTCACCCCTCATTTCTTCATATTTTGCTTCCAAAGAGCCAGACTTGTATTTTTTTTCATTGTAGTCTGGAGGAATAGTTCTCCAGGCTTCCTGAAGGACTTTCAAAGTTTTTGGCTCTCATTTTCAGTCCAGTCTCTGTACCTGA
>JAACJT020000033.1:3262787-3284990 GCA_009936485.2 Gymnarchus niloticus | reverse complement strand
TGAAGAAACAGGTGCAGATGATTACAGATGATCAGATGATGTTGCAATAAATCACTGTACCTATTGTCCCATTTTCCCAGCAAAATATAAAGAATCGGGGGGCGGCTTAAGACTTTTGCTCAGTACTGTATATGTTTCAATAGAACACTCAGAGAATATTGTGCATTAAACAAACAACAATTATCTCAGCGACGGTGCTGCTACTATATATAGATAATGGTCATTAATTATTCATTTGTTCAAACTGAGCCAAGTCATGTAAGTGGAAAGGTTGAGTACAATTGTACTGTAAGACATACAGTTCTGTAAGCAGAACTGTGTCTATTCTCATCATTTATGGTGGCATATGCATTTTCTCAAGAGGCAAAAGAGACAGGGTACAGTAAAAACATTGACATGGTCACTTCTAATTACATTTTATTAAATGCATTGTTCAAGCAGGTAATGGCATTACTGGGGTTTGGTTGTAGTCATTCACATATGCATTGAGTGGAAAGGCTTACTATAGTATAAGAACATTTTGCAATGCACTAGGTCTTTGAGACCTATACTGGAACTATTCTGCCAATAACATTTTTAAACATTTTATAAAACTGGTTATCGACAGAAGGAATCAGATCAAGAGGTCATACATCACCTTACTGTCCCCATGTGCTAAGCCAGCTCGTTCCTCTGAAATGGTCTGTAAAGTGTGAGTTTGTCCAGGTGACAAAAGACCTGTGGTAACTAAACGCAGCAAACGTGCTATGGTGTTGTCCTGGAGATGATGTGGGCGGAGTTATATGGACAGTTTTGCAGCATTACGATGTAAACATAAAGTGAGAAACTCGTTTGAACAATTTGAATGGACATTTGGTAAGAGCAGTGGCAGTTCTCTGAGGACTATTGATGATTCGACACTACCCCAACTCCCACCACCACCACCACCACCAGAACTGCTCCTGGGTAAGGGGGGACCTCTGGCTAAACAGCTAACATAATTATGCAATCGAACGACTGGTTGTCGTTCGATTGTGTTTTCAGGCCTTACGTGTTGCCGGTTGTCTTGGTGCCTCATCAGTGAAATGTATTTCCTGGTTTGCTTTGGATTCTGTGATTGATTACTTAATTTTTTAGATTTATTTATTTTGTCTCCAGATGTTGTTTTCCCTAAAGTGAAATATTATCATGCATAATTCTAATGATATATTACCATAAAATGTTGATGCTAATCTCATGTTTCTTTTATGTTATTTCCATTTGCTTTATGTGCAACGATTAAATTGGAACTAGTAAAAGTTTACTGTCTGGAAGACCAATATCATTTTCACTGAACAGAAAGAATACAGTGAAATATGTACCGAGACTTTCAAATGATTCCGATGCCTGCTGCTGTGTCCCATATTGAGAAATGAAAAAATAATCTTATAGGCTTTGTCCGTATTGAACCCTCTGCTATAAACAGAGACTGAGCTTTTCGAATGCCTGATCAGAGGCCCATGGAGACCTATTGCCTACTGTATGTGGGCTTACAGGGCCTGATTTTCAGTCACGCATTGTTGGGAGATGGAAATAGAATTCATTGTCCGCTCGTTATCTCGAGATTAAATTTGTTTAATGCTACTTTAACAACATTCTTATACAGAGTTACTGCAGAAAAAGTAGAGGAAAGCCTTTCTAGAAGAAAAAACACTCAAATTCACATGAGCTCATGTATAAAAATTGCTAATAAATGTTCTGTTAACAGTTAGCAATGGAAAATGGCGACCTTCCAAGCTGAGGTCCTTCTTCGTAGCGGATGCGACACTGTCAGCTTTAGCATTATGCCTTCAATGTGCTGTTTTTTTTTATTTTCCAAAGTTACATTTTTACCAAAATGTAAGTGATCATAGCACCAAATGTGTATTCTACTGTTAAGTGCAAAGAGTTCGGGACCTGCCTTGTACTGTGTGTGTTTTCAGCTGATAAATATAACAAAGGCACGTTCGCATTTATATTAGGATGGCGAAACGGGTTGGTGAGGCGAGCACCTTTCCTTTTCAGGACCGAACATAGGCGATCGGGGCTGGAAGGGTGACAAAATGAGAAGTAAATGTTTTAGATCAGAGGAAACAGGCTGCAATCCTGTATATCTGTCTAAACTTGTTAGACACATTTATCGGCAACAGAGCCAAGGCGGAGCGCTCGTAAAATGACACATAGCTGCCGTGAAGCAAAAAAGGCATTGTTTAAACATTGAAAGCTATCATTACTATAGAGTGGAGCTATTGTTCCCAGCTGTGGGGCAGAGAGGGCTCTGTTCGATTGGAAGCTGAACAGGCCGGGGGCAGTCGGGTAGGTTTGAACTTTATTACCTGATAATCAATTTTTAAGAAGGGTATTAAAAATCAAGGACTGCTTCTGCTCTGTCAACTCCATCATGCCAGCAGGGTAGACCCATGAAACGTGCATTGGAATCGCCATGGAAGTGTGTACTAAGGACGATTTTAAGAGCCCTTAAAATGTTTTTCATGCCCGTGAGCCATCACTGGAAGTCGGTCGGTATGACTTTTGTTCTTTGTTCCGATACGCTCTGAGCATTTAAAACAAACTGTGGCATTCCTGTCTTTGCGGGGCTTTTTTTTTACGATGTAATTTTACAAGCAGGACACATTTTATTAGAATTTCCTCGCAGTTTTATTCAAATCAAAGCGAATATTTAGAAAAACAATAAAGAGAGGTCAGAGAACAGACTCTTGGTTCATCTCTTGTACAGTAGGTTTTAGAGAGTTATGAACAATGGTCCAATGGAACTGGGGTTACTCATAGAGAGCGATAGACCATGACCATGACTGTGTGTCCGGGGGGGATGGGCTGCCAGGAAAAAGCACTGGATGGTACCAGTGTATGCCATGCACTCTGGGAGTGGGGCTGCCTCTCCAGCGACACAGCAGTCTTGCATCAGCTTTGATGAGAGAGCTAAAATCGTTTTTCATGTACATAAATGAAAACACCCTCTAGCTGAATTTGTTGGAGAGATCAAACAGACTACTGGGTGGCGGGTGCAATGAAATCATTAGAAGTGACGGGCTTTTGTGAACGGTTGAAACTGTGCCGGGCCAGGCAATAAAATATGCAGGAATAAAACATAAAGGAAAGTAGGCAGTGACCCCCCCACCACCATCACCATCACCAATAATGACCGTGTTTGGAAATGTAGCTGGCTCTTATTCTCGCTGTTCAAGCATTGTAAGTGGACTGACTTAACATTTAACCACGATGGAACACTGACATGGCCGCAAATGAGAAGGCGTTTCCTCTGTAATGAGACTGCATTCTCCGGAATATTTTTGCATAACGGTGCTGGACAAGAGCATCTGCAACATTTTGAATATTTTTTCCACACTAGATGAAGGAAGGCCCCACTGTCATTTTTCAAAAATACAAGATGAATATTACGGTGATCTGCGACATGAAACAGTAACAGAAAATGGGAGTAAAAATAAAAATCTAAACAAAACTGCCATTGTGGTGTCTCTCTGTATTTCCACTGATAGTTATAAAAGGGGGGATGGATAATTGGGTGGATTGGTGTCCTATCTAGGATCAAGCCCAGCCTTGTGCCCCATGCTTTCTGGGATAGGCTCCTCCCATGACCCTGACCAGGCTAAGCGGTTAGAAGATGAATGGATGGATGAATGGGAGGAGAGGGGTAGAATCTCAGTGATTTTGTTTCCTGATTGACACAGGTGACATCTAGGGCACCCAGGACCACCCAGATAGATCACTGCGGACTTGGGATAGGGCATCAGGTAGAGAGGACATGTGGGAGGGTCTAGCAAAGAAAAGCATGAGTAACCGATGGGCACCATGGGAGTGGCAGGCAGGAGAGGGACTAAAGGGGGGCAGGCGTGGACGGAGTACCCAGGAAACGGCCTTCATCGTGCTGGTGTTGACGACACCTCAGTGCTAAGAGGGTGACTGGAAATGAAGCGAGCTGTCCCTAGCTGTCAGACCTGGAATTGATCTGTTATATCCCCCCTCAGTTTGTTTCTTGCTGGGTTTATTATGGCATGTTTCTGTAGGATGGTCTGTGTTTGTGTGCGTGTGTGTACTTGCAGAGTAGGAGCTGGGATGGAAAAACGGCCTCCCTGAGCAAAGCAGAACAACATGCTGGAGGTTCAGGTCGCCGCGGTCCCTCGTGTTACTCGCAGGGGAATCACTAGGCTCTCATTCCCCTTAGTGACTTCTGCATCTCGGCAATGGTGGGCACGTCACGAACACAGGGCAGGGCAAGCAGAAATGTAGCCGAAGTCAGAGCAGGGAGCATCCGTCAAATTACACTGTCGTGGGTTCCTATTGGAGGACAGACTCCGCGGTATGACAGACAGAAATCCGAAATTTACATCCATGGGCCGTACAAATTCTACACGTCAATGCGACTCTTGGAAAGTTCCCAAAAGACTATGGCAGTGCTGGCTGTGATCCACCATGCATTAAAATAATGAAAACTTTTAACTGTGAACCTAAGTCTTAAGTATTTTTTTAACCCAGTTTAATTTGGACCCTAGAAGAATGAAGGATTTCTTTTTGTGCTAGAGCAATACCTTAAGTATAGTGCCACTTAAAAGTGCTGGAGGACCCAAGAGATGGATGAAAGTGACTCATAAATTGCATTAGTGATAAAGCTTGGTGGGGACAATGCCAGATGCAATCAGAGTTGAGAGGACCACACTGCGTCATATGCCCAAATTTATGGATGGAGCAGCACAAGACGTAGAGTCCAGAGTTTAGGCTTCTTTTTTCTTATCGTTCATAACCACTCCCTTAGAAAGGCAGCCTCACTTTACCTGAGATTGCATTATGGCCATTCTTCAGTCCATATTGAGAGTAGTCCATTGTTAGACTCCGGGAGGGTGGATGAAGGGTGAATATTTTCGATGTGACTTCCTCGAGCGTAGTCGACACAGCTCCCGTTGTTTCTGTGACACCACGACAGGGAGATTTAGCATTTTCACTGACAACAGGTGGATTTAAAATATGCCTGTGAGGGAGACTGCAGTGAAGAGGAATTAAAGGAACAGGGGGAGATCCACCCCTAGGAAGAGGACTGCCTCTGAACCTTTGTTCAAAAAATGGCTAAAACCAGGGAAAGAATCAAATATCATACCAAGCTCTGTAACGAAAGCCAGCTAAACATTCCCACAAGGAACGCTGTTTCGTTATTTTTATTTTTAGCTATACGTTTTTCACCATAAAAATTACTAAGACATTTTCTAGTTCAAAGTCTCAGCAAGATGTTTATTTTAAGCAATAGTATTTCTGATGTTAAATATATTACATTTTTTTTTATCTTAAATACCATGATCCAGCTGACTGGGTCTCGTGTAGAAGTCGACATTATTGGGTGCGATTTCGGTAATCAGACTAGTGTTTACACTCCTTTAAAAAACATCTTTAAAATATCAGTACAATATAGGGCTACTTCATACTGTGGTTTTGCACGCTGACCTTGTCAGCTGTAATTCTTGATCAGGGATGTACAAACGACTTGATGGACAGTGTAATGGGCTAATAAAAAGACAACAGCCAAACATTAGCCTCCTATCAGCTCTCATGGTGGTTTGACATCTTCACTGACAGACAGCATTTCCAAAACATCCTGAAACTACAATATATGGCATCACACTGATTTCTTGCAGAAGCTTGCAAAACAAGTCGTTGACTGCCGCTAAGAAGCTGGAATACTAAGACAAGCATTTGGGCAACCAGGTACTTAAATGAATACTCGCTAATAGTCAGAGCTGGCACACACCCTGGCACATACTGCTCCAGTAACAGCTGAGATGCATACATCTCTGAATAAATATTACATATTGAATTGACTTCAGCTTTGACATTTGGCCATATATCCGTGTGTCTGTGTTCATGCGCTTTGTGGAAGCTATAAAATTGGCAAAGAGCTAAGCTGTCTGTGGCCAAGTGGTTTGAAAAATAAATTGCAAACAGAAAACTGACTGACAATAACAGATTGATGACTTAAAAATCTGGTGAACTGTGTCCAATCACAAAGCACATCATTAAGTTATTTTCTTCTCAACTGTCTTGGTTCCTGATCCTAGAATTATCATGTCAAAGACAGTCTCGGAACCCCCTCCTCTGATGTATAAGCTCCAGTTATTTATAATTATGAATGCAACTAACTGTAATTCATTCCAATAAATATGAATCTTTTGGCCCATTAGATACGTGCTGAAATTTTCTACTGCAAAAGAATGAAACATTAATGAACACAGTCCTTTCAAAAAAGGATAACGATTTTAAAATGTCAGTTGATTCTGCCTCATATAGCTACCATCCTGTCAGATATATCTTGTTTTTTATTGCAGTTGTTGTTTCCCAAAGCCCACAGCAAGAACAGCATAAAGAATATATTCTTTATGTAAGTTACTAGTTATGATGAGGAAGTTATGATGCCATTAAACCAGCAAAGGCCTAATTATTATTATTATTAGTAATATTAGTAGTAATAGTGATAGTGGATAGCATGACGGTGACTCTACACAAACCATAATTAGATCTATGTCATAATCTCCACTGGCTTCCATCAACAAAGGAGAAGGCACTCTGTCTCAGTATACATCAATAAAAACCTAGCTTAGAAAATAAGTAATGGTGCTGAATCAAACAACAGGAAATATTTGCCGGAGAATGGATTCTGGATATCATACACAGCATCCCCTGGTTCCCTTCTCCCGCCATTTTTGGCACACGCTTACAAAATAATCAGAAAGGGCCGCGGCCTGCTGACCATCACTTCTGTTTCACAGTGAACGTGTAAACGAACAATGTTCCTGTTACTCTGCTTCTCAAATGCACCGTCGATGTGCATAATGCACTTTAGTCCACCGTTACGCTTAACTTTCAGAGGGTATCTGAGAAGGAAAGGAGCCTGCCTCGCCTGCAGGGCAAGCGTGCTTATTGATGGAGTGGACTGCACTAATGTTTTAAGCCTTCTGGGCGACCGTCTGTGAGCACTTCTCCAGTGTCATCCCCACTCTGTTTAAGTAGCTGCCATGGCTTCTTCGGGCAGAGTAGAGATAATACTGTGTATTTATCATGCAGGAATTCAATTTCAGACCTGTGGTAGACCTCATAAAAGAGTTACCAATCCATATATCAACCGCTTAGTTGTCCGATTTCATGAGCGGGAAATCATTTGTATGCTTTTTATTTATTTACTGGGGGTGACTGGGACTGGGGGGGGGGGGGGGGCATTTAAAAATATAACCCAGGTTTGAAAAAGAAGGAAAAAAAGAAGAAGAATGGGCAAACAGTTTTTGTCATGTGCAAAGTCATCATTTAGGATTTTTTTTATGCTCCGAAGGTCCTGATGATTTTTGAAATTTTAGCATGCCGACAAAAATAGTTCCTCAGAAATCTGTGTCAATATGAATTATTTTGCCTAGCTTAATATTTTGCTTGAGCTAGCTTTGCTTAAAAAGACCTGTCTTAGTTACGCAGAGAGGTGTGTGGATGCAGCAATATTCGTTTGTTCCATCGTAGCCTGTTGCATTCGCTCCCACGCAGTGTGCCGCTTGGAACGTGAGAGCCGTTCCCATTTCTCGTCAGAATCCGAGCACAGCGGCGCCTCGGACGTCTCCTCTTGTCACTTCATGCCCGCCCACCCGCTGCCCCGCGCTTCCCCGCATTTTATCTGCGACCCATCTCCGCGGCAAACCAGGCCACACGAAATGGACTTGAGCTGTGTCACAGGCACACATATGACACGGTGTGCTTCGATAGGCAGGTTAAAATTAAAAAAAAATAGGGCGTCACCTTCATTGTCGGTTCAGATCATGGGACACGTTTAAGTTTAGGCAGAGTGAGTTAGTCTGAGATACAAGGTGAAAGCTCCATCTCAAAGTCGCTCACTTAGCAGCTTAATCTCTCTAGCTAATCACGTTAACCAAGTAAATTGGTCTTTGCTATCCATGTAAACGTAGTGAATGTACCTTCTGACAGGCCCCTTGTTTATTTTATGCCATTATGGATCATTCAGAGTACATATTCAATTGACGACCTATTAATGATCAGGTACTTAGAGCAGGTTTTTGTGTTTATTAATTTATATATTTTTTGTCTGCATTTGTTCAGTGCTACAGTATACCTGCCTGACCTTGTGTTTGTAGAAACTGGACTTGTTTTAGCGGCTGTGTGTTCATCTGGACGTTTTTCCATCCTCTGTAGGTTATATTTTTTTTTTCTCCAGAAATGATGGTATTGTCTCGTTCCAATATGTATAATGAATAATTTAAAAACGAAAAGAAAAATTCTAATTGCCCTCTGTCTGACTGCCGTTTAAGCCTTTAACACACCACCATCTCTTCAGAACGGCGGCTGACCTCACTGGCCCAGCTGTCACTGATGATAGGCTTAGAGGACTTTGTCTCCGAAGACAGCATGTGGCCTCTGACAGCCCCGCCTCCAGTAGCTGGGGCCCAGATCCGATAAGTCCACGTTAGTCACCTCCTGGCAGGAAAGCAAGCCGTGCTGATGGCCGAGATCTGATGCAGACACTCTGTGTGTGTGTGTGTGTGTGTGTGTGTGTGTGTGTGTGTGTGTGTGTGTGTGTGTGTGGTGGGGGGCAACTCTCTGAACAAAGCCTAGCAGCATCTGTGCTAATAATAGAAGGCAACTCCGTGGATGGGAGGAGGTAACGTGTGCTGGGACGCCCCACCGTGTGGCACTGGGACCCACCCATATGTGTCTCGGCGCCTCCAGCTGGCCAGTCACAGCATGGGACGCGGTCAAGGTCGTCTGCCTGAAATCTGTTTCACGCGTGTTGGATTGTAATTATTTGTGCCGTGTTTAATTCGGTCCCTCCTCCACCTCCATCTCCGCCCCACGTGCCACCCCCGCCTTTTTCCCTTGCCGCTTGATAAAGATTCCTGCTGCTGGTCTGACTTTGACAAAGCCAAACTATTGGTAACGTGCCAGTCGAGTTAATCATGGCGAACTGGCGGCAGTGCCAAAGTAAACTGAGCTGACCAAATTGGTCTGTTCTTGAAGGTTGGATCACAACAAATAATGCACCACAGCTCTGTGTCATTGGATTCTAATTCAGATGTCAGTTTATGAAGGTAAATGGCCGGCACCAGCGTGGATAAATAAATAATGGATCACTACATCTGACACAAGCAAACAAAATGGCAATCGCGTTATTTTCTAAGCGGACGACCTGGTCACATGACACTGTCGTCGAACTTAAAAACGCGGCGGCGGGGGAGGACTCCCTCCGTGGCTCTGCCGTGATGCCTGACCATCTACCGAGTGCAACCTGGCAAGTGGGCCACTTGTCTGAAAACCATTTCATAAAGCCTGCCAAACTCGGAGAGGGAAGAGGTGGGCACTTAGTCTTTGACCTTCCTGGGGGTGCTGTCAGGAGCCGAGGGGACGCCTCAGCCTGCTGGGTAATTGGCAATTTCAAACCTGGAAACATGGAAATAAGTGCACTTCTGTAATAAGTGAATTCCTTTCTCACGACAGAATGTTAAAGTTGCACAAAGAAAAAAATAAACGGTCAGTGGTAATTCATTGGCGTTGTGCACTCATCTAACAGACTACCTGAGTCTTGTGTTGTACTGATGCAGCTGTTTCTTACATAATTGCATCCCACTGTAATCTGAGAAATTGACTGACTGCGGGTGTTGGTAAAGTGTATTTAATAAAAACAGAAAAAGGGATGTTTTCTCACCAGGCTTTGCTATGTGCGACTGCCAACAACAGCTAACATCATTCAATCTGCACATTTTTTAGCTAGTAAGTAACCATAATAATAACAAAAAAATGGGTTACATACATAATGTAGCAATCTAAATGCCATTTTCTATAAAGATTTACAGATGTGCAATTGGACATACAGCTCACTACTATGAGTCATTCTAAAACAGACATTCAGCCTCGTAATGCAATGTCAAAAAGTTGCCAAATTAAGCCCCTTCAAGGCTTATACAGAGCAGCAAAATACAACACTGAATGCTTCAAATTATCCCACAGTAACTGTGACTTAAATGTAGCTGAACATCAACAAAATTGGAGTTTACTGTGTAAGAAACTGGATTTGTCTTCATAAGAGAGAGTGAAGGCTGTGTTAAAGGAATTAACTGCTTGAGGTTCTCATATTGGCTGCGTGTGTCAAGGCAGAGTTGGAAGGTTAGTGTGTGGTAGAAGAATTAAGCCTTGAAAGGCCCTCAAACCCGGCTTAAAAATACTGTACCCAGAGTACCGAAGTGTGAAAGGGGAAACTCAAAAAACCATGTAGTTTTTCATGGAGTTCTGGTGGTGCTTTGTCTCTGTACATGTAAAATGGTGGCCGTAATAAAGCATAGGTGCTGAGACAGGATGTCAAGATGAGAGATACAGTGAGGCGCTGTTCTGGTGCTATAAAGCATACTCCACTTCTTGGAGCCCAGTGCATTTTAATTTACTCCTAAAAAAACAAATGTATACACACACACACAGGGCTTTTCCTTATCACGGTGCATATCTCACCCGACGAGATCTCATTTGACTTTTCATTTCTAGGTAAAGAACATTCTTCCCAATTGTTGGATCCCAAAACTCCCATGCAGGGGCTGATAAAAAAAAAAACAAATTCCTTCCTCGGTGAGCAAATGAGTTTGGAGGAGAGAACTTGACAAATTTAGTATGAAATTCTTTTCACTGACATTATTTGAAAAGTTTTTTTTTTTTCTCTTTGTGACTACTGCACGGGATGCACGTGGAAACCCGAATCGGCATGAGATTACTGGATGGGTTTCATTCCTTAAACGTGCGGTTCGGAGAACGGCCCGTGCTGTTTACTGGCCGTTGACCGGATGTCTCTGTACACACAGGGTCACGCAGTCACCCTCGCTTTCAGCTCGCACTTAAATCCGTGAAATTAGTAATGGAGATAAATTTCGAGCACCTTCTTTACTCTCGAGTGACTTTATTGCGAGATTAGAGGTTCCCTTCTGCTCAGACAGTTCTAAAATCCTCTATTATTGAATACATTTACATAAAATATACGGAGGAAGTAAACAGCAGTGAGATCAGTGAAATGTCAGTCCTTTATATGATTAGATTACATTTGTGACATTTAAATGCCAGGTTTTGAGAAGGTTTCTCAGAATATTAATCAGTTAATTCAAATGCGAAATGGAAGGCACACAAGCTTTAAATGGGAAGTACTTATTGTTTCGTTATGGCAATGATATTCAAACACTAAGCCAGAAAAATTTAGCTGGGTGGGGATCGAAAAAAGACAAAGCTCAGTACTGTTATCTTAAAAATGTAAAGCGTAAAGGTAAAACGTAAATGGAACAACTGTCGTAAACAAGCTGAATTGCTCGAAAGGATTCGGATATGTTTTTATTCTGACAGAGACAAAAAAATATAACATTCAGAAGACAATAGTAGTTGTGGGATAACATGGCAGCGTTTGGGTATTCATATTAAATATTTAATCTGCCATTTTCTGTGAAAATGTATTCAGTGCAGGGTCATAGTAAGGCTTGCCCAGGAAAAACAGGGACGCTGCGTAAACAATGCCAGTCCATGGCAGGGCACACACAAGTTAATGATACCAATCAGTAATCAGCTGCATAGTGTTGCACAGTGGTGGGTCACACAGAGAATATGCAAAGACCATACATGCAGAGCCAGGGGCGGGAATCAGACCCACAAACCTAGGCCGTTGAGGTCACCATGCTACCCTCCATACTTAACCCCGTATATACTTGCCATTGACCAAAACAAGAAACAAGGTCTGTCTTTTATAATGCGTGGATTTAAGACATTGTAACATTGTGCATTATGATCATGGATGCGTAGTCGGATGAAATCGCGTAAAACAAGTGAGTCAGAAAATCTCGTCTGATGGAAGGAGAGTACTTGTGGCCCTCGAGGGCCCGAGTCTTGTAACTCCTTGCTCAGGCTTAGCTCGTTATTACATCACTGGACTCCGTCAGGCTCGTAAGTCATCCCACCTCGTCTGCATTTCCAGGTGCGAGCCAGGTGCAGGCTGAGATCATCATCATCATCATTTTCCCGGCGAGGGTCATGGTCCAATTTGAGCTGCTTCCATAAAACATGCAGGACTAATAATAATTAGCCATTAATAAGGCTGGTGGCTAAAACAGAGTGGCATGGACGGGAGGAGGGCACCCCCGTCAGTGCATGTTTGTTTTCCTCTACTATTACTAAAATTACAAGAGGCTCTCGCCATCATTAAGGTCAGTTTTAAAATGAAGGTATTAGTAAATCTAATATTATTGGTAATCCCTACTCAAAATAATCATCAAGGGAGTATAAAGACAGGGAATATATTTGCATTCAGAATGGCTGCCTTGAATAACAAAATAATTGCTGTGTAAACAGATAGCAGTGCATTTAGAAGTCTGAGGTCTTAATTAGAATGCATTAGAATGCTAGACCTTTAGATTCATGTAATTGAATGGATGCTGCATACCAGCTACCAACTCTATGCTATTCTGCCCGCAGGTGTGCGATCTACAACTATATCTCAGCTTTATATATCTATATCATTTTTCACTCTGGCTATGTTAGGTTATATTTGTCATATTTCTGCTGCTTTTGTTTATCTCATCTAGTATGTCTTTTAATGCATGGAAATGTCAAGAGATTCACTCCGCTCTGTAATCTGCGAATGCACGCTGTAATGCAGAGCCTGATTTGTACCACATACATCTTGTGGAGATTAAGAGGTGGTTCCAATACGAGGCACGCTCCAGAACTGAAATTCTAGTGACTAACGGCGGTATTGATCGTAGGCTCCTTTTCCCGTCCCCAGGCTAAAGGCAGTGGGAATGAAGAGTGCTTCCATCGTATAAAATTTCTAAATAATGAAACTGTCCATAGGCATATCTGCAGGCTTCTATCTACACCTTGCCTTAGGGTTCTAAGATATCAGAGATCACTCCAAGGGGAAAGGCAGGGAAATTTCTTAGTTATCAGAAAAGTTGGATTGCAGTTTACCACAGCTATTTCAAAGCCAGGAATACAATATCCTCCTTCATTCCTGGGTCGATTACATTGCAAATCCTAATGTATTTAATTAACGGAATACATGAAGATTTGCAACATGCTGAGACTGGTCACACGTATGGTCAAGGCACAAGTCCCGTTCCTTAAGTGTGTTTCCTACGCCATTTGGCTCCAGAATTTTTAATTGTTACTTTCATGGCGGTCCAAGGTTTGGTAGTTGAAATGCAGTGGTTTCGCATAGATCAGCATTTAAAGCCGAATTCTGCCCGCACAATATGTATGATGGTGCACTGGTTCTTAGCTGCGTCAACACAGGTTTAGTCCTCTCTTCAATTCTTTAGACATTGATGTTGATTGTTGTATTACTGTACATTAACTGCATTTATGTCACTGAGTGATGCTGTTTTCAGTTTGTTTTAGATACATTTGAGTTTTAAGTGCCTTCGGGCAACAGTATTGGGAACCAAAATATAATACATGTAAGTGAATTGAGTTGAAATGAATTAAGTCTTGCATGCACTTAAATTATGCGCTCTCTGTCGCATTGGGTTTGGATCTGTTCTTTGGAAATCACGTTTTGCATCGTTTTACAGAATGTCAGTATAAAATGCCATATTAGTCTTTGTTTCTGTCCTTTTGCCCTGGAGAAGGAAAGAAATTGCTTACTTTGGGCCGCTTCAATGCTTTATCTGAGCAATTATTTGGACAGACGATTGATGAATCAAGCAATTCACTGCCTCCCCGTGGATTTCGCAGGACACCCAAAGTCGATCAATTCTGCCCCCACCGGACAGATATCATTAAGCTGTAGGAAGTTTCAATATCAGTCCCTCCTGGACCGTCCAGCCTGTCCCGGGAGACAGATAGATATTTCACCAAGGAATGGGCCATTCTTTACTAAAGTCCAGATACAAACACTGTTTTACTGCAGTTCCGAGGCAGAATATTAAATTGACTTGATCGCAAAATGTTTATTTTTCCTTTTTTGAACACCAACAAAGTTTCTCATATATGTCTATAATTAAAAATAAATGTTGTGGTAAAATTTGATTGCTGGCTTTGTAAGCGGATACAGAGTCATTGGGAAATGGCAGTAATTCCTCGAGGCTAACTGGAGAGTAGAGCTAAGCTGAAATTTATCTGTTTCTCCTTTGGCAAAGGTCATCTTTGTGTTTGATATCTGATGCCTGTTGACCTTTGTGTCCTAGTTTTATCACCTCTGAGTGCTCGTCGAGGTCCGGAAAGTTATAAGCCTACCTGGGTTGCTGTCTCCACCATAAGCTTGATGCAGGACAGCTGCTCTTTCTCTACCTGGGACGGCTGTGATTGATCTTGAACGCAAAACGA
The DNA here is from genome assembly GCA_009936485.2 of Gymnarchus niloticus. Taxonomy (NCBI): domain Eukaryota; kingdom Metazoa; phylum Chordata; class Actinopteri; order Osteoglossiformes; family Gymnarchidae; genus Gymnarchus; species Gymnarchus niloticus. The sequence goes on along the minus strand of JAACJT020000033.1, from coordinate 3,270,635 downwards.
ATTCGAATGGGACCTCAGCATGAGCCTGATCTCGTAAACAATCGACTTATCGTTGTACATTTCAAAGTGTGACATGAGAAACGATTGCAAGGAGTTTCTGGGAAGGAGATGATTCTGATGTTTTCCGACAAGCACTTGTGATGAGGATGCATCATTTAGCTTTTGTTTGTGTGGAGGGGGAAACGGTGAACGCTAAAAGGGGCAGAATCACACCGATAAGCTTAATCTTTGTCCGAACTCAGAAATATCTGTCTGTGTCCCGGCCTCATTATTACAAATCACACTTCGGATTTTTTTCAATAATAAGGTAATATATCCCATTCATGGGTTACACCTCCAGATGTAATTCCAACAGAATTATTTGAAATGGACTCCCTTGAAGTGCTCTGACTCCCATTATTCCTCCTCATAACTACATGGCATGACTCATTGCTTTTATCCTGCTATTTTCCTCAGATTTAATGTGTCCCCAGGTGTGAGTCTCTAGCTCTTTAAGATCGCCTGGCATTGGATCCATGACAGCTGGCAATTCAGAGCAATGCGTTGGCTCCGGGGAGCCGTGCCTCCTCCCGGGTTATGAAGGACCCTTTGATCCTCGGCGGACGGTTACATGCTCTGCTTATGGTGCTGGGCAGTAGGTTGACCCCTGACCTTTGCCATGGTGGTGAGGGGAGGGGGTGGTAGCGGGTGGAGTCTGGATGAGCTTGGTGGTGCTCTTTCTTTGTGTCTGGCCCGCCTGTCTTGGATGCTTCATGTTCCTCTCCACTGAAGGGAGGGTGGGGTGCAGATCTGCTGAAGACCATCTGGGATGAGGTCTGACCTCAGTAGGTCTGAGGTGCAAACCTGGTCCAGCCTGGAGAGACATTAGCATGAGCGGTGGGAGACAGTCTGCTTAATTATTCAGCCTGATTGCCACGCACAATCACGTCTGCTTCCTCACGAGACACCCGTCACCTGCAACTATACATACAGAGGCACATAGGTGTTTACGTCAAAGCCGATAACTTCAGGTAAACGTCTGGCAGAGTGAGTTTTTAGTAATTCACAGGTCCACAGTTCCATTTTTTCCACCTAGATGGTAGTAGTCTTTTCGTTTCGTTCTATGGCAGAGGTTCTCAGAAGAAACTGTTTATTTCCCGTGCCAACATTTTCTTTGTGAAAATCCTTACATGGCGAGATTAATGATAACGAGTGAAGTCCCTCCTCATTTTCAGAAAGGAGTTTATGTAATCAATTCTCCTTTCAGTCATCTTTGAAAAACACAGCATGAATTGGAATACTGTAACCATCCATAGAGCTATTTTACTCATATATACACTCACTGTTATGAGCTGCGGTAAGCCCTTTAAAAACAGGGAAGTGTGTCATGTATGTTTATTGAGGGTCGTATAAACTCAATAGTGTTAGTTAAAAAGCCTTGCCATTGTTATCTGTGCAGTAATAAGTCACTTTTCATGTTAGCAGTCATTTCAGTAAGATGGAGGAAATCAGTTTGATACCTGAAAATGACACAGACTGAGCACTTAGCAAATCATTTCTGTTCCATCTGGAAAGTACTTTGACACAAGTTAAGCTTCACTGACTCTCTCCGAAATATTAAATCTCAGCTGGATATCTGGGGTGCTGTTTTCAGGCACTTCATGATTTTGCATTTATCAAATGAATGTATTAAATATTTAATAAAGTTAATTGCATCCCAAGCCACTCAACCTAATGCCTATCTGTGACTCATGCAAGTATTTGGCCCAAAAAGGCTGAATTTGGCCTAAGCAGCCAAATCTGAAGGTATGAGCTAGAGGCTGCAAGCAGTGCGCCACGTTTTAATGCGAAACCACGCGAGGCGTTGCATTTTAAAAGGTTTGCGACACTTTAAATGGCATTGACAATGGCGGCTTCTGCAGTGTTCAGAGAAGGGGGAAAAAAAACTGATCTTGCTGGCAAAGCGGAGATCAGGAGTCACAACGTACATGTGGCAGAACGGAAACGCTCTTGTTACAGCTCCCCCACCGCGGGCGTGCAACCTGCGAGAAGCCGCGCATTCACTCGGCACCTTAGCAACGCATGCCACTGACTGCTGCTGTCAGATGTGCATTAATCAGCAAATGCATCCAAATAAACACTGGCAAGGAACTCATCTGCCTTCCATTGGAATAGACTTCCTTAAAATGTTTTGGATTTTAGAAGTAACATTTATTTATGCATATTATATACACAGTTTAAGCAGTAATGTGATTTATTTTTTTTCTCTGACCCACTTAATGCTGACTCTTTCTCATTTATTGGTATTAAATGCTGCTTCTTATTGGGGTGATATGACCAGGAACTCAGAAGGCCTGTTAAAATTTATGTTGAGTATTATGATGTATTGAACAGTTTTGAATTTGATCACAATACAGTTGGTGGCAAGATCCATCCATCCATCCATCCATCCATCCATTTTCCAAACCCCTCAATCTTATTCAGGGTCACAGGGGGGCCTGGAGCCTATCCCAGGTAGGAGACATCTTGGACGGGGTGCCATCCCTTCGTGGCATGATTGGTAATGTTTAAAAAAAGTAAAAAAAAAAAAAAATCAAATTGTGAATTTCTGTTGTAAACTGTGAAGCAGAAATTAAACATGGTTTAATTTGGTGTGCTCTTGTACCACAGGCCTGGGAATGACATTCTGGAATCAGGGTGTTTGGTTTGCGGTGATTCATTGTACCTGGAGGCGCAGCCATAAAATAGAGCAGGCACCCAGGGTATGAATTATCAGTGATTATCACGGAGGGACTGTCGGGACTCGAGCCAGGACGAGTCATGGCTGGCCCAGCATCTGTCACATTGTATGCTAAGGATCAGCAGAGCCTGGATAACCAGGTCCTGTTATCAAGTCCGGGCCTGTAGTCTTTCTCGCGGTATGGTCAAAGTACTTAATTTCGTTGTACTCGTTACAATGACAATAAAGATATTCTGATTCTGAAAGCGACGATTAGTGAAATAGTTTCCGAGAACACCGCCATAAACGACAAAAGCTCTTTTAGACCAGAACTATTTATTAATTCATGCAGTTCTATAGGATACACTCACAGTCCAAATGAATCGGGCTGCAATGTTAACAGCTGACGGCATGTCCACCAGGTTTTTAGTTATTCTGTAGACTGTAAGCACCATAACATTTTTATTTCATTTATTCTGTAATAAGTGTGTATTTTTACTGCTTGATGCTAATCTACCCCAAATGGAAGACGTGCCAGATGCTGTATTTTGCAGTCACAGGGCTTTCTGTTTTGGCAGGGGTTTGTATCCTGCATCCAAACTACGGTATGTTCTAATGCCAAGTGCTCCCATTCGGCGCTTCTTTTCTCAACAGCACCATTTATTTGTGGCCGAATCTGACTGAAGGTGATCTGCACGAGCGCTCCGATGCTTTCTGGTCCACTTCTTTGTCTGGGTACTGTGTTATTAGTGACCGCTGTCCACTTTTTAAGACCCGCAGCATGGCAATTGAGTTCTGCCCTTCTCACCGGAGTGGCCTCAGGGTCACTGGAGTGGGTTTTATTAATGAGCTTCGTGGCCTTCAGCCGGAAATTTAAAAATGTCCTTCATATCCGCCGAATGAAGGCGCACCAGGCTGAGAAAGGATGACCGTGTACCCGGAACTGTCTAAAATCACAAGGCAAGAGGATGTACGCAGGGAAAAAGCTAATTACCTGGGAACAGCAAAACTCAATCATCTCTGTGTCCAGGGTGCATGTATATTTTTTAGATATTTTTGAGATCTTAATCATTAGATGCTTAACGGGGCCAGGGTTTTCTCGCTCCCTGGTTCACGGGGACTTGTCAGCGAAGGGATCAAGAACAGAGGGAGAACACAAAACCAAAAAAATTAAAAACAGCTTTTTGAACAAGGGAGACGAGACCGGCGTGAACTTCAGGGAACACATCATGGAATTGGATGCAGGGCAGCCGTGGCAACCAGGACAGGTTTATTGGGGCTGGGAAAAAACCAAATTATATATACATCACTGTATGATGTAAGAGATGGGCATATACCAGCCTTCTTTATATTTTTAAGCTTATCAGAATTGCCAGTGTGCCCAACATCCCGATCCCAGCAACAAAAAAAGCAGATGCTCTGTAGAGATTTTTTACCCGTCTTCCGGAGGGACTAAGAGGTTGCCTGATAAACAGTTGAAAAAAGCAGCCTGTGCTGCCAGCCTACTCCTACACCTACCAGAAGAATACGAGAGTGGCAGCTTCAATCGCATAGATATTTTTCGTCTGTGTGGAGTCTGCATGTCCGCCCTCCGCCCTCAAAGTTTTCCTCGATGACTGTGCGCATGCACGTGTGTCTGTGTGTGTACAGCACTGTGCAAAAGTCTTAGGCAGACAACGAAGGCTATTTGTAAATCACGTTCATGTTGGTGTAAAACTGACCTCATGTTGGCCAAATGTGTCACTTTACATATTTCAAAACATCTCTTCATGTCACCCCAGAATGTACAGTTACATACCGTTCAACATACCCACGTACTTGTGGAGCTCAACTAGAAGTGAACCTTGTTCTGCTAATCAATACCTCATAAAGTGAATTAAATATTTAAGTGCACCAGTTAAGTGAGCTGATGGTGAAAATAAAAAAATGACATAGAATGGCTGAGGTGCTTTCCAGGTGAGGTTTGGGAAGCAAAGTCATGCTGTTGGAGCCAGCCAACCAGATATCAGTAATATCTGGCAGAACAGAATAAATTACTTTGACTTCATGTTGCATTGCTGTTTATCAATATGTATTCTAATGTTAAACGTTGTTTATGAGTAGATATTCAGTTAGTGCCCAGATAAATGGCATTAAACATTTTCTCAGACTGCCTAAGACTTTTGCACAGTACTGCATGTTTGTGCACACTCAGTGATGTCGTGGTGTACTTTCTCCAGTGAAGTTAGTCCCCATCATCCCTTGACAAAGCTCTGGATCTACTCTAACTCTGCTATGCCTAGAAGTCACCGAAATGAGACAGGCAGTTGGTCCTGGGTTTACTGTGAACATTCGGCCGTTTGACAGTATCATTTCGGCATGCAGATGGTGCTGCCTCCCAAGGTCAACACGGAAAATCTGAAAGATTCAATAGAGTCTGTTGAAATGAGATGGCCATGTATTTAAAACCTATTGAAAACCCTTTTAAAACACTGTTTTTCACAGCAACAGTCTAGGAATAATTTGGCTTAGTTACCATGGTAAAATCAAATGTCAGGGTGCCTCAGTTAAATTGCATAGTGAACCGCAGCGAATCAGATGTGCAGGGTGTTGATTAAGATAAATCATCTACTATGACTGGACAGCTCATTTTACAAAATAATTGAGTTGAACAGAAAGAGAATAAAGGCGAGCCAGTAACTCAGTGGGTAGCATTATAGCCTCACACATCTGTCTCTGCAGGTATGGAATTCGCATGGTTGTTCTGCATTTGTGCAGCTACCGTCCAGCAGCCTCCAAAACATGCCATTGACGTCAACCTGTGTCTGTAATTTGCTCTTTAATGGAATGGCATCCCATCCGTCGTGTTGTCTGCTTTGTACCGTCTGTTTCACGACCCCATGCTGAATGGATGGGAAAACAGAATGAGCACAGCCAGCAAATCCCCAAATAAAAAATGTTATATATCTTTGTAGCTAAAAGTGTGCTTATGTTAAATATATTTATCTTTGGAGTGCTCCATGCTGAGAAGATTTACTGATTTTGCGGAGTTTTACTGAGTGTGTTGATCAGATGCGTTAAATCGGGGTTTGTTGGATTATTAATTCTTCAGACCTTCGTCCGCTAGATGGAATCTATCTTAAGTAGCATGCCATCATCTGTCTGACTTAGTAGGCAGCAAGGGTGAAACCTGTAGTAAACTGAATCAAAAATTATGTTAGGAATTTAATGGTGTAAGAGCTTCATGGGATTCATTGCTACTTTTCAGATTAATCTATAAAAGGCTACATTTTTTGTTTTAGGGAAGTCATTAACAGGTCCTGCAAGACAAATTACTTTCCGTCTTTTATAAACAGCAGTGGTATTCTTACTAGTGATGGGATAAATGAGGCTTTAAAACTGTGGTGGGTGGGAGTATCCCGAACTAACCAATCGTTGCTGGTGCTAAGTGAGGCTTCAAAACCAATGCTGGGTGGGAGTATCCCGAACTAGCCAATCGTTGCTGGTGCTAAGTGAGGCTTCAAAACCAATGCTGGGTGGGAGTATCCCGAACTAGCCAATCGTTGCTGGTGCTAAGTGAGGCTTCAAAACCAATGCTGGGTGGGAGTATGCTGAACTAGCGAATTAGGATACTCCCTCCCATCACGGCTTTTGAAACCTCACTTGTCCAATCAGTAGTTTTTATATAACTCTTGTTGTTTTATTACCTGTTCATCTATACATTTTGGCTCTTGGTCCCCAGAGCCAATTTTAGATTGAGGAACATGGTTATTTCTCCAACACTGTGGACACAAAGCTCAGAAAAGCTAATTTAGGGAGACATGATTTTAATTTGCCAAACAGAAAAGTCATTTTCAAAAATGAGCATTTGTCTTTCCTCTATAACTTAATATTATCATAATTTAGTCTGCTGCATGGGATAAGTGGTTATTAAAATAGACAAATGGAAAATTGAATACTTTAGATTTTTTGAATAACTTGAATTACATATAAAAATCCATTCACCCATCCATCCGTCCATCCATCCATCCATCCATCCGTCCACCCACCCATCCATCCATCCATCCATCCATCCATCCATCCATCCATCCACCCATCCTATAACTGCTTTTCATGCTCAAGGCTGCAGTGGGTCACAGTGGGATATGAGGTATCCCAGGCAACACAGGGCCCAAGACTGGGGTACACACTCACAGTCACATATATAGGACTGTGCAAAACTGTTTAAGGTCATTTATGTGGACAGTTTGGTCACAAAAAGAATAATACATTCAAACAAACAGTAATAGAATAAAAAAGAATAACAACTGGCTGCAAGAACACAGCTCCATCTCTCTCCTCAAGAATACCTCAGCCATACCAGGTATTTGTTCAATTTCATCACTGGCTCACTTGGTTTGTTAAGTTAAATAGGTCATTAATTGTATGATGTATTGATTAGCCAAGCTAGGTGTACTCATAGTTCAGGAAATGCATAGGCGTGTTGGTTACTAAGTGCAAATTCTGAGGTGACTTGAGGAAGTGTAAACTGACACACGTTGACTGATATAAAGTGAATTTTAAAGTAACATAAACATAAGTTAAAAATTAATTTCCTTTCAATGCTTAAAACTTTTGCACAATACTGTGCAATATATATATACACACATAAATACAATATATATATTTATCAATTGATTTAGGCATATAGACATAGTCATAATCTGCTGAAGTTCAAACCAAGGGAGGAAAGGTGATTTAAGTGACTTTGAACATGGCATGGTTGTTGGTGCCAGACAAGCTGGTTTGAGTATTTCAGAAACTGCTGATCTATTCAGATTTTCACACACAACCATCTGTAGGGTTTACACAGAATGGTTAAAAAAAAACATCCAACGTTCTCTGGGTGAAAATGCCTTGTTGATGGCAGAGGCCAGAGAAGAATGGCCTAACTATTTAGAGCTGATAGAAAGGCAACAGTAACTCAAATAACTACTCGATACAACCAAGATATACAGAAGAGCATCTATGAACACACAACATGTCAAGTCTTGAAGCAGATGGGCTACAGCAGTAGAAGCCCACACAGGTGCCACTCCTGTCAGCTAAGAACAGGAACCTGAGGCTACAGTAGGCACGGGCTCACCAAAATTAGACAATAGGAGACTGGAAAAACGTTGCCTGGTCTGATG
>JAACJT020000033.1:3243970-3262687 GCA_009936485.2 Gymnarchus niloticus | reverse complement strand
CCAAAATCTCTGAGGAAGATTCAACAAAGTGCTTGAAACATATGTCATGAATAATTAAGGGTGTTCTGAAGGCCAAATGGGGGTTCAACCCGATCCTAGCAAGGTACATCTAATGTAGTGACCAATGAGTGTATATATGTATATTGTGGGATCCACATCTGCCCTCACCCCATGTGTTTCTGTGACTTTCCAGTAGGAATTCTAATTTAGTCCCACGTGCTCACCTGGAAGCTTTAAACTGCATGTGACGTGTGACAGTGCACTGCAAAGGACGGGTCTTCCGCCCGTGGTGTCGCCTCACACTTCCCTCAGTAGGGATACCGTGGCCCTGAACTGGATAAATGTTTATGGAAAATGGATGGATTGTCCTGTCTCCTGTTCTTCTGACGCATCAGGGTCTACTTGCTTCCCTCTTCTACTCCAGCTATAGCCGCCCTATGAACAGCTGTGTTGTCGAAAGATACTTTCATTGGCACGGATCGGAAAAGGTACAAGGACAGATCAAGTGGCGGTCAGAATTCCCATCTCAGCTCAGGCATATCCAGTTAATTATTTAACGAGTTCTGCTAGGAGAAATAGGTACATACACAGGAGCCAGTGCAAGCGAAAGTGTGAGCCTCTGATCTGCAGGTATTTTTAACTCTCAGTTAGCGCTGAGGTGTCTGTAGCATTTCTGTACGTTCGTTAGCTTAAGTAAAGCTTTTTAATAAGGCGCCAGCACATGGCTAAGGAACACATTTTATCATACTGATTTGACTTGAGCTGAAAGTTTCAGCTCTTCAATAGCACACGTATCCTGCAGGATACACATGTGGGACACTTTGGTCACTTGTGAGGGACACTAATCCCATTTCATCAGGTCTGCTTTGATACAGGCCCCCCACCCACCTCCCTACCTCCCTTTGGTGCCGCATTCCCTGTGAATTGATTTCACTGCTATTACCCCAATTTCATCATTTGATACACTCAGCCGCTCCTCTGAATAATGCATAATGGCAGCCCCCCTGTCCCTTCTTTTAATTTCCTCCTCTGTCAGTTGTCCTCGCACGGAGCGTGGGCTCACAGTCTTGCTATGTAGCATTTCATTTTCCATCTGTTACTGAATTTAAAAAAAAAGTTATAATGGCGCTTAGATTTATAACATTTATACTGAAAAGGAACATTTTGTATTTACGGGCAGTTGTACATCCACGCTCTTGAAGATATTTGGTCAGGTGTATAACTCTAGTGTCTATACGATGCATTAAACACCCTTGTGTATTCGAAGTTTGTTTTTTTCTTGGTGAAATTGTTTTACTAATGGATTATGGAATGTAGCTAATTTTCCACTTTTCCCGCTCGTTGTTGTGCGCTCTATAACCGATGCACAGTCGTGACCAGCGTACGGGCTGCTCCTCTCCAAAACCTCCTTCAAATTAAGCATTAACGTATGCTCTGTTCAGCACGACCCAACAGATTGATTAAATTTCAACCTGAGCTCGTGACTCCACCCCTAAGAAATGAACTCGCGCGTCAGCATCGTCGCTTTAGAAGGAGTCGCTATTTTAATCAGCCCTTAAGAGCCCGCATGAGAGGTTCTCGGTGCTAATCAGTGCGGATTCCATTTTACACTCCACTAATGAGGGGCTTTCTTTTCCCTAACCGAAACAATAGCGTCAGCTCCCTGTCATGTTTTCCCTACTCCACGTGAACCGGATGCTCGTGCGTTTTTAGGCAACCTCAAAAATGGCTTTTGTGGTTTCGCAGGAAGAGCTGAAAACCAAACAAAACGAAGGATTTTTTTTTTGTCCTTTTTTAATGTGGACTGTGCCTGAACTGTGAAACACGCATAGCTTTGTTACTTACTCTGAATTTTCATTTTACCCCCAGTGAGTTAATATCAGTGCACATTCATATTAAAGACAATGCCTAAGATTTAATTTTCTCATAGGTACCAACAAAAATTTGGCTCACATGAGGCGAATGCAGGCCAAATCTGCACACGAATCAATGCAGTATCTATTTTTGTTAACTGTGAGAAGACAGCTGTGTCTCTAAATTGCCTGTAGTGTATGATTGTGTGTGAGCCCTGTGTGACTTGTGTGAGTTGCGCATGTACCCTGCGATTCATTCTAGCCAGGGTGTACTCCAGCCTTGTGCCCTGCGCTGCTTGAGATAGGGTGTAGGATAGGAGGTTGTAAGATGGACAGACGGACTGAAAAGCCCGGGTGTTCTGTATGCATGAATGTACGACTTACCACTGTAAACAGCCTGTCACGTTTCCGATTTTTACAGTTGAGTTTTGAAATACACAGCACCTGGAGAGACACGTAACGTCCTTGCTATTGTGTTCATTTATAGGTACATTTAAATGACAGTCTGTGAAGCAAAATTTAATATCTCTTATGTGCTTGGAGTGATTAATAATACTGTCTCTCTCTTTCTCTAATGATGTCAATACAGTCATATTTTTAGTGTCCTGCAGCGTTCAACGTGGGTGTGTCCATATTGACACCCCTGCCAAAAACCATCATTATAAGTATTAAACTGTCCATTATATAGTATACTGGCAGAGCTAGGCCTGTTTTAGGGGGGCTTAGGTTGGGCAACCATACGTCCTTTTTTTTCCCGGACATGCCCTCTTTTTGGGACCTAAAAAATGCATCCAGCTGGGATTTCCAAAATGCCAAAATGTCTGGGAATCGGCTTTCACTTTCTACAGTCGCCATTCATTGTGAGCATGCATCCGTCTGCCCAGTGCCATCATCCTGCCCCCAGTGTCCTCTTTTTTGAAAACCAAAATATGGTCACCCTAACTTAGGCCACCCTAAAATTTTCTTTAACTGCCCCCAAATAAGTGTGCATTCTACATGCTTCATCAATTGTTTGAGCTTGCAACCAGCACCCCATAGTATGTCTTAGGCCCCCCAACCAAAGATCTCTAGTAGTGCCCCGATATAGCATCCTGCACACAACATATTTTATGTAAACTTGCAAATAAAGTTCATTTACAAAAGTTCACTAATGAATGAGAGCCATATAACCCCCAAAATATTGCAACCACGTTTTGCCTAGTAAATTAATATATCCATTCATCATGAAGGCACAGTGCTTCCCAGTGAGCCACTGCAAGCAGCACATGCTAAATTCTGCACATCATAAATCCATTGCTTTTCCTCATGAGATCAGATTGTGACATCCTGGAACGGTTCGTATGTGAGCTTGTGTTCTCCTGGATCTCAGCATTGAAACACGGATTTGCTTGTTTCGTATTCAGCCAATGTTATTCCATTGTGTGGAGGAGCCGGGTCCTCGATACAACCAAGATTCCTTTTGTTGCCAGTTTATGAAGATAATTACTCATGAGTAAGACAATCACTTGATAAGCCTTTCACATTGTGCACAGCTGCTGAGGAAAACCTTTCATGTTTATGTGGGGAAAATGTGCCCTGTGGTGGTGCTCATTATTGAAGGGGGAGGCATAGACTAACCTATAGGAGGGCCTAGTGTCTCTCTCAGTAAAAGGCTGTTCTGAGGTCCTAAGGTTCCTCAGGAGGATACTGCTTATTGTAATCAAGCGGAGCACCCGGAGAGCATGCCCCAGAGAGTCTTTCCAGTAAATCAGGGGTTTAGAAAGCTCACAAAGGAGTGCAAGCATTACTATGAGGTTTCTATGACCCCTCAGCCTGGTAACAACAGACACTTGAGGACAGTCTAGTTATGGGTGTGTTTGCACAGCATTGCCAGACGTTTTTCTTTTTGCCTTCACGACGACAGAAGTACGTTTTCTCACAACTGTGTGGATTTCACTTCAGTTACAAACACGCACACTTCTTCCCACCACTCGCAAGGGAAGAGGAGATGGGAAGTAGAGTCCTACAGCTACGTCCTGCTCATGCCTGTAACCCAGTGTTTCCTTTCGGTTTTTCATCCAAAGGTGGACGAGTGTAGCCCCCATACGGCCCCTGCAGGAATTTCCACGGCGCTTCATTAGTGTGTTTTGGAGGTTACTCTCTTCTTGTTTTCCCTCTCTTTTTTACGAAACGTCTCGGCTGTCGGGGAAATGCTGAGCGGTGCTCATTAAACACCGCTTACTTCCTTCTTGTATCCACGGATGTTCAGCAAAGCGCATTAACGACGCCTCTGAGGCCTGACCTAGCGTGCCACAGGAAGGCAGCGTGAAGAGATGCGGCGGCAGGGCGGGAGGGTTTTTACAGTCTTCCTGTACGTAGCATCCTTTATTTGTTCATGCGATGCATCTCTCAGGCAAACAGTTGGGGAAATAGTGCAGCCATTTTTAAGCCTACTGCTCCTTGAAGTGAATTCAGGAAAAACGAAAAATAGGCAGATTCCACTTTAGAAACATTTGTAATGGCTCTCCTTGGTGAATCTCTGACTGGCTGGTATTAATCCAGAGCTCCTCTCATGTCACGTGAACCGTCCCGAGTCGCTGGCGATCCATTATGCCAGCCTTTGCCACCGGAGGTGCCACGGACACACCCAGCTAGCCGACAGCTGAAAGACGAACAGCCCTCTGACCACGGGGGTGTCGGCGGCAGCCGTCAGGCGATCCCTCCACGCCGCTCCGCGTTCTGATCGAGGCTGGGGCCCTGACCTGCATGCAGCTCGGCAGATGCGTGGCAACTGAGGCGTGACGTCGTGCCAGGTCTTCACCGGCAGCTTCTGTCAGCCTGTAAAATCCGGCGCCCGCAGAGATAAAGCCTGGGCCATTTAAGGAAGTCATTCAGCCTGGGAGAAATGTGTGTGTGCTGAAATCTAAGAAACTGTGACTGTGGAACTGAGCAGATGAGTCGTGAAACATAACAGTAATCGTCATCGTACTAGTAATTCTCATTATCAAGATGACTTAACTGATCATAGAAATCACAGAACATTCATAATACGTATCGACAACACAATGTATGATGTATATCTCATTAGATGCTGCTTCGTATTTAATCCCTAATTTATATATGGATTTCATTCTGTAGGGTACTGACCGATGCTTATCCAGCATTATTCCCAATTAAAAATAAAAGCTTAGATCTATAGAATTTGGATTCCTTGCAAAAGTCCATGATATTCTGTTCACCTAACCGGTTTGGGTGGCAGTAATCCAGACCTTATACCGAGAAATACAGATATTCCAATTTAGTGCAGGGCACTGGAACTGAAGTCAGTGTGCCTGGGGGAAGACACACGTGAAAACAAGGGGGACATGTAGGCACACACGGCACTGTGGCAAAACTCAATCCTGCAACCCTGGAGGTAAGAGGTGACGTCACAACCTGTCACGCCAGCTGCAGCGACGTCAGGACGCAGGCCGGCCTTGCGGCCTACTTAGCTAGTCTCATAATGGAAGGAGATGTTACAAGCCATCTGGGCCTGTAATATTTAGTCTGGTTTTAAGCATTATTCTGCAGGTGAGGAAGTGGGACTTGTCCATTTGTTCAGCCAGCCAGGCTTGATTGTGATTACGCAGCGAGGAGCAGGATCTTTTCCCTTCCCCTGCCTCTTTAGCCGCCATCGCTCGCGGTATTGACAGTGGCGTCGTGTGAAACCAGGCTCTGCGCACCTACGGGCTGGAACCGTAAGACCATGCTTGGCAAGTTTCATTTCCTCCCCGCCCTTAGGCTGGCAAGATGACTCTAGAGACCTGATACTTTCTTCCCAATTAAGCAGCTCCATGAACAGCAAGCCCCAGGCTCTACCTCTCACGCAACCTTGAAACGCTACCTTCCTAGCTACCGTCAAGCTCACACAGAGACGTTCATTAGATAGAGCGCACCCTTTTACCACGCTGAAACAGGGTGTTATAGCGATTTAGTTTGCTTTATGTACACATTACCTGTATGACTCACATCTCAGAGAATCAAGAACTATATGTAATGTACGCTCACGTGTGTGTGTGCGTTTTCCTCCTGCAGTCCAAGTCCATGTAGTGAGGTCTACTGGGTGTTCTGAATTGCCTTTAGTGTGATAATGAAAGTGTGTGCATGCTCGGTGATGGACTGCCATCCCACTCGAGCTGTCGCCTGCCTTATCGCTGGGATTCCTGGATAGGCTTCAGGCTCCTTGTGACCCTGTGATGGAATAGCGGTCATGGATGGTTGGATATACTGTATATTGTTTTACACCCATAATTTGTGCCATTGTCTTTCTGGTCACATTGATGACAGTGATGGGACAAACGAGGCTTCAAAACCCGAACAACCAATCATTCATTGCCAGCGTTGACTGGTCGTTCGGGAACCTCCCGCCCACCATGGATTCTGAAGCCTTATTTAGCTCCAGCATTAATTTGGATTTTGGGATACTCCCACCTACCACGGGTTCTGAAGCCTCATTTAGCTTTAACATTGATTTAGATTTCAGGATACTCCAACCGACCACAGGTTTCAAAACCTCATTTGATACTAAAATGAAACATTACCTGTGTTCTTTTCTCTTTTTCAGATCAGTATATTGGAGAGGCAGATATTCGATTTCCTTGGGTACCAGTGGGCACCAATCCTCACCAATTTTATACACATCATTGCTGTGATTCTGGGCCTGTTCGGCACGGTCCAGTTCAGGCCCCGATACGTGACTGGGGTAAGGAAAGGCTTTTTTGTTTCTATTACAACTGAAATCTGGAAGGAACTCAGTCGCTTAGCTGGATCTGCACAAACCTTGACATGTGGAACACATTCCTAGATACAGAATTGTGCTGCATTAATTTTTATTTCTTTTGGTTACGTTTATTATTTATATGTATAATTTATTAGCGAACATAAATAATTAGCATTCAGTTCAGCAAAGAAATGTTAAAAATCTAAATCAGCACAGAGGGGAATACGTGTAAAAGAACTATAATTATTTGGGCAAGAATGGAACATTCGATTACTGCTAGCAACAGCAATAAATGCCTGGATGGCAAACCACAGATATTCCACAGGTCTGAAATATGATCAACCTATTTATACATTTCTCTCAGTTTTGACGGAAATGTTATTTCAGCTATGACACATTATTAATTAATACATTTGACCAGGTGTTACGATGTTGAATTCCCTACGTTTTGAGTATGTGCTTTGTTTCCTTGGAGTTATTTTGAAAGCGACAAAAAGAAATCTGTCATTTGCTTATTAAAGTCTCATAAAATGAAACCAGATTCATGCCATTTTCTGTTTTAAATCAAATTCTTTCCCTGCTGCTATCACCTAAAGCAACTTAACTTTTTATATACCCAAGGACTTCTGTATACAGAGTTTGCATGTTCTTCCCAAGTTTGCATGAGTTTGCTCCTGATTTAGGTTTCCTGTCACAGTTAAAAAACATGCACTTAGATGAACTGGCATCCATGTGTGAGTGTGTGTACCCTGCAAAGACCCTATGCTTCCTGAGATATGCTATGGGCTCACCGTGACCCTGTAGGGTTACTGGACACACAAGAGATGAGATTAAGACAAGAGATGAGCGGTCTGATCAAGCATCCTTCCAAGACTTTGAGGTTATAAGCCCACTATCCTCAACACTACCTCCAGCCTACCAGTACCCAAACAGCTGCGTAAACCATGACAAACGCGTGTCAGGAGAGTCTGTATACACATAATGATGGGTGATAAAGAATCCGTCCAGGCACGTGGTCTCCCTCTCATGGGTTTCCCTGAGAGCGAATGTAGGCTCTCCAGACCCCCGCCAGCGAGGGCTGAGAACGGCAGCCACAATGGGAGATGAATAGCCCATTGTCCAACATCCCTCTTTGTTTGAATCTGTTTTGGAAATGCTGTCAACGCGGATGAATTCTTGGCCTAATTTAAGGTGGCGCCTTTCCAGCGGATGGCAGCAAGCCAAATGAGGTCCTCCAGCACGTGCTCGTCCGTCGCATCCAGTGTCCTGACAGCGTTTTACATTTAGCACCGATACACCCCCCTCTTCACAGGGCCCATTGTTTGACTGAAAAAGCCATTTTGTGCGTGTATTTTTTTCAAAACCCGCACATTCCTACATATCCCTGCTTCGTTCCCTGTGGACAACACAGCCATCAGTATCAGCTTCCCCTTACTGAAGTCAATGGTTCTGCTGGGTCCAGTACAGACAGACATGGAGAAAGCTTCCTATTATACAGCCTGCCATATCAGCAGGGAGGGATGGCAGCCGTGCAGTTTTAGCTTGTGGAGGGTAGTTTTGTTAACCTTCATCCTGAGCTCCAGGCATTCAACAGATTTGTCAAAGACAATGACATGAGCTTGAAGGTTCATTCCAGTCTGAATTTTTTAAAATGGAGTAGTGGAGCAGGACTGGTTGTTGTCTTTGTGCCTATACACACACACAAACTTATCTTCCCACACTAGCCTCTTCATTTCTCCCCAATACCCAAGTCCCTCTAAAATTGTCTTCGGCCGTACAAACTAGCAACGCCCAAATGTGCTTTTACATGAATAAGGCTCTTCAAAACACTACACTGCTGTGCCATCTCCCTTAGCAGCATAATCTCTGTTTACTATTCATAGATTTATGGGACTTGCCAGTATGACTGAACCAGATTCCTCCCAATGTTCTCACATAAATACAACGATTTTACTATGGTTTGTTTTATAGTTAAATATTCTGATTGTATTGTAGCTGTGTTGTTTGATTTCTAGTTATATATGGCGAATCTTTTACATTCTTAAATGATCCATTACCGTTGTATACACTACAAGACAGTCAATTTGTCTACTATTTACATCTCTAGGGTTAATTATTTATCTCTCGATGACTTCATCTTCTGTGTCAGTACTCCTAATTCAGAGTTCTCACTCGGGCCCTGGGTTCGGCTTAAGGAGAAGGTGTTTGTCTCCAGGATATTGCTAACACACCGATCTGTGAAGCTAGAATGTCAGATAAAGAACTGTTAATTAATCACAAGAATATTCCACAGTGGGCTTGAATGCCAAAGTATTAGGTAAAGCAAGATTTCTTAGATCATAGCCATGTTACATCGGGTATAATGACAGTCTGAAGATGACTAATGCAAATTCTTTCGCTGAACCATTTGCATATACTTTGGGTGTATTTAATAATTATGTAACACATCAGTCCAATCATCGTAGTCAAACTGGCACGGACCTGTAGAATGTGGCATGGTCTTACTCATTTGGCAGTTGCTTACCACAACGTAGCAGATTAAATCCATGGGTAGGGGACTCACGCATTAATGGAATCATCCTAGGAAGCTGGAGGGTCATGGTAACTGCTGTACCTGCACATTGGCTGGCGGCGACTGATTTCAGTGGTTGGCAGCAAAGATTGACCAATCAGATTCCTGCAGGTTTTTTGTTTCAGTCCCGTTTACACAAAACTCATACTCTTCCTTTTTTATCTCTGGCTCCCTCATTTTTGTGACTTCCTAATCTGTATGAGACTTTGCAATCAGAGTGTGCTCTGGCTTAAGAACATTAGTCATTCAGTTAGACACACAGGGGCCAAATCCATCAAAACCTTCTAAGTCCAAAGAAGAAAGCAAGTTTAGAATTGTTGCTATGAGATGAAAGCACGAGATTCAGGAGACTTCTGAGTATCCTGGTCGACTAAAGACAAATGCACGCAGTCATCCTTTTGCATCTCAAACTGCAAGAAATCATATTCATTTTGCAGCATTTGTAGGCCATAAAAATGCCTCTTCAAGGGCACAGTGTTAGTTTCTGTGATGCCTCTAGCCAGTCGCTTTGGCTGTTCAACACAGAGCATGTGCAGGCCTGGAGTTGTGAACCCATTAGTGCGGTCTGCTAGTGTACCTGCAGGCTAACTGAGTCACTCTAACTGGGGTGAACTCCCCCCTTCCCTGGTACCACGTGGCCAATTACACAACAACCACCACATGACCCTGGGAATGTGGAGGACTTCGATTTTGCACAACTTGGGGTCTCAAAGAAGCAGGAAGAATGGTGAGGGCACCACAAACAAAAAGTAATGGGTTTTAAAGGCTTGTCAAAGCTGAGGTCTTTCATTGATGGATTTCAGCTGGAGGTGGAAGTTGAACTGCACTGAGCATCTCCTGCATTCATGTGCAGCTGCTCAAAAATCTGGCACTTATTTTAAATATACACACCGGACAATGATGTCAACCAACATTAACAATCTCCTCCTAATTTTAACGTTATAAACATTTCAGTTAAGCTATTCTACCTATCTTCCAAACCGCTTGATCCTATTCGGGATAGCGAGGGGGTCTGGAGCCTATCCCAGGCAGCCTTAGGGCACAAGGAGGGGAACACCCTGGGTGGGGTGCCCACCCATCACAGAGCACAGTCACACACACACACACACACAGCCTGAAATGCATGTCTTTGGACTGTGGGAAGAAAGTGGAGCACCCGGAGGAAACCTACGAAGCATGGGGTGAACATGCAAACTCCACCCATACAAAGCTGGAGGCGGGGTTCAAACCCCTTTTTGTGGAAGTGTGAACACTAACCACTGAGCCACTGTGCCCCCCCGATTAAAAAACAGAATATAATTGATAAGAATCTACTCCTACTTTTGCATGAATTATAAATGAATAATGAATTATGATCGGTTTACGCACAGGAAAACACACAATTAACACCACACTAACAAATCCTGCTAATTGATAACAGTTGTACGCTTAGAGCAGAGCCACAGAGTCATTCAAGCTGGAATTGTTGTTATTTTCCATCTGAGGACATTCGAGGCTTATTCCTCCTTCCTGTGTCATTTTATTTCTGTTTGGTCCATAGTACGCTGTCTGGCTGGTGCTCTGGGTGACCTGGAACGTCTTCATCATCTGCTTCTACCTGGAAGTGGGCGACCTTTCCAAGGTAATACGCTACAGGATGTCGCTATCATGCTGCTAAAGCCAACAATTGCTCGGCGCCGCTTTCTCACACGTCGTTTCTGCTGTGGCTGGCTTCAATGTCGATCGTAGCAGTGTCGCTAACTCGACAGGCTAGCTCACTGTGAGGAAAGTCAAATCCCCTTTGAGATTTACAGCAAGTCTTCAAAACACGAGCGTGGTTGACGTCGGGTTTGGAAGTTATATTTGGGTTAAATGTAATTATTTCACCAGAGGCCTTTGAAACTGTTGACGACTGACAGAATAATGCATTCTGCTGTCAGCGTGTTATCCCGGATCTCTCTAGGTGGAAATCAGTGACAATAAAGATAATTTAATGATGCAAACATTGGCATCCTTCAGCACTAGAGGAAATCAAGGACTGATGTAGATAGAGATTGATGTAATATGTAGTTGGAGGTGGAGTCAATTTATGCAATACTGTTCTGATGTTTAAGTAGCCTAGGCTATGAGGTGTGTCAAGGTGGAAATGTTATGTTTTAGGACAAATTTGTGGATAATTATATTTTAGGGACTTTTCATTTAACAAATAATTTATTTCACAATCCATCTTCACCTCATGTATGCCGAGAAAATGAGACCAGATAATTAAAATGTCAAAATGTCAAATATGATTTCTAATTAAAAGTCAAATCAGCCGTATAACATGATTGTGAAATTAATGAAGTGCATTTTTATTCGAGCTCCATTTTGAGCATTGGTTTTCAACAATATCAGGAAATACGAACCATTATACGTGCATATAATAATTCATTTTATATTTTGATAAGTCTGAGAGATTTCCCTAAGATTTTTAAATTAAAATAATTACAGCAGAACATCAATTATGCAAAATACTTGGGCCCAGGATTGGTTGGGTTAATCAAATAGTTCGGATAATCAAAAATGCACGAGAATACAAAACAATGTTAGTTAAACCTAACCCTTCACCACATTCCCACACTCACAACGAACAATGGTCCAACAGTCAACGATGCTTCAAGGTCATGGGAGACTGTCCTGAGTCCACACAGTAGCTGAAGGTCATGTCTGATTTTGACTCCTGCAAAGACAAATTAAGAACATTTCTTTATTTATAATATAATGCACATGTTTTTGAATTAATAATCAGACATTAACGGATTAAGTTGAAGGAGTAAAGCTTCAGTATATCTACCAGTTCACTAATAGTACATATTGTCATTTTTTTCTTATAGGAGTGGGGTTGGGGGTGGTAGACCGCGGTCCAGGCGAGGAATTGTTTGGGTGATGACGTTCGAATAATCAACTCGTTCTATTGCATCTCTGTTCTATCCTATTCCAGTATTCCAGGCTGGTGAAATGTTTGGAACTGCATTTTAGAAATACATTTCCTCAGGTTTTCGTTGTTCGGAAATGTAGCTTGGATGTTCCACACACGTCAGTCATTTTAGTAATTTTCTTTCTTATGGCAGACAGTCTTACCTGGAATCTGACAACTCCTGGTAGCGGGTATACGTGCAGATCCTTTGCATATGACAAGCATCGTGACGTTTAAAAGATCTGTCATTCTTCATCATTATTGAGTGACTTTTTATATTACGCTGCCCTTTCCTTCACTTCCAAGTTGAACGAAACTCCAGTTGCCAAGCAGAATGTATCACAAGATGCCATCAGATTTTCGATGTGATTATTTGATACACAAACTTAGTTATTGTTGTACAAATTGCACAAGGAAAACCTGCAATCGTTTTGTAAGGAAGAGTTATGTTTTTGAAAAGAGGAGCGCATAGCCCCCTAGATTTGCTGCATTATCAGATAATTTATATTATTTTACTCTGTGTAAAGCAGTGTTCAAAATTTGAACATCTGCTCAAGTCTAATCTTAGCAATGACTGCAGCTGTCAATACCTGCTCCTAATGTATATGCAGTGTGGTGGCGGTCGGCCTGTCAGCAGCACTTGTTCCTTTGAAGCTTGGGGGGCCCCTTGGGACCCACACCATCCTCATTATGGCAGCTTCATCAAGGAAAGGAGCTCCTGGCTCCAAGACAGCCTCTGGGATTTTACCCAATCAGATCCTCAAGACAGGCCTCCTGACTCACGCACTGGGGGGTGGGTGGGGCTTGGGTGGGTGGGAGGAGCCATGTTTCCAAACTGCGATTCCGTTGCACGTTCTCCTTATGCACCAACACTTTAATGAGTTACACTAGCAATAGCACATTACTTTCTGTGATTTATTTCCTTTTGCATTTCTGGCTAGTCACGATTTATTTATGCAGTTATAATGTGTTTAACCAGGAGAGAATCCATTGAGACCCAGGAAGCCATACAAAATTAGATTTAGATCACTAACAGAAACAGATTAAGATAAATAAATGGGAGGAACCCTAGCGTCTATTGTTCATTATGTCAAGTAATGGTTTTTGGAAGTCATGGTGATAAGCACAGTAGGCAGAGCTGAAAAGTAGCTACCCCCTGTTGTATGAATTGCAACATCGGTAAGAAGCAAAAACTGAAATTGTATAGCTTCTAAAAACACATTAAGTACATCGATGATTTATACCCTAGCGTTGCTGGTATCCACCATGTCGGCTGGTGTCAATGCCGAATTTATTAGAGGCGTGTTTTATGTTGCTTTTGGGGGCACAGAGTAGTTATGCTTGCTCCTGCAGTGGTTTGGCTACTGCAGTCTCCTGAAGAGAATGACACTGGTGGTGGGTCATTGAGTTAGTGATTCATTAAGACAATGTAAACAGGAAGTAAAGGTGGAAACAGGAAGTTGATTACCGATAGGGGTGGGGGTGCAAGGGTTTGGATGTTGTGGGGACTCTTTTGCTCTTTGGTTATGTATGAAGCAGAAAAACAGTTCTCAAAATATAGTTAAAATCATTTTTCAATGAACTGTATGGCTATAGACCATTATCCTACAGTGTGCTGCACCAATTTTTCAGGACTCTCGTCAAAATAAAACAGCTTGATTCCAAAAGAGCTGTTTTGTGACTTTCTGTTTTTGACAGACTTTCGGGTGTTGTTTTCTCACTTTAATACCAATATAGCACTGCTGTCATAATGATGTATATGTACTTTGCATGGTTATGTCAAAACTTGTTAAGCTGTTGGGTGGTCAGGTGGCAGCCAGGGGAAATTGTCGTGACGGGTATATGTGAACCAGCATCATCCCCGGAAATGTGGATATAGGAAGTTAGTGCTCCACGTATGAGCTTTTCATTTGGCTTTGTGCAGATATAGGATAAATTGTCATCATTAGTCCTGCAAACACAGTGAGTTCCATGGTGCAAACGTTGAAAAGTTGCACAAATATTTCCTATTAAAAAAAAAAAATAGATCCTCACAGGAAATGGTTTTTTTTTTTCCCCTAAGTACAAGAATGGGGATTCGGAATGACTCACACTCCCGCTCTCCGATTCCATTGCTATGCCAGGAGAGACATTCGAAATTGGATTTGGAACTGGAAGCTATTACTGCAGAGCGGGTGGAATAGACGAGAAGCGACAGGCAGAAGCCAGGCCAACCCTGGGCGTCGTGGCTGTGCAGCCCGGGCTCAGTAAATAACCCCGCGTCACAACTCCAGCCTGGCAGCTTATGAGCAAATAAGAGCTGCCATGTGAAAGCCGGGCTTGACAGATGAACAGTCCTCAGGATTGTCTCGGGCAATCTGATAGGCTGTTGCATGGCTTCTATCCTGTATAATTACACGTATAATTACAACCCTGCACATGACCTTTGAAAGAACAAATGAGCTAAGCAAAACTTTCACACTCAAGTGTGTTATCGATTTTGTCATATTGTAAGTTATTTAAGGCAGAAAGTTAAGTTCAACTGCAACACTACATCCATTTTTTTTGTCCTCCCCTTTAAGAAGACATCTTTGCCATACTCTAAATATTACCATTTTTAGTGCAGTGTAACTCTGATTTCTAAAGATTCCTCTGTAATGCATAGACAGTTGAAGGATAGATGGATGAATTACATGCATGATAACTACGGCACCGTACTTATTGTGATTCAACGTTAAAACATAATGGCGTCGTTTGATTAAAAAAAATCTCAATGCTTGCTCTCACTATGACAGAAAAAGACTTTGAAAATATGAAAAAGAGATTCAGGTTAATTCTCCCTCAATAGGTTTACGGTTATGGCCGGAAAACAAAATTATGTAAAATCCTTTATTTCCCACTAAAATATCTTGTTAGAACAATTTTTCATTTGGGATTTTTCACAAGGAGGCTGCTGTTAAACACAGAAAGGTAATGAGAAATTAAGACATTAGGTTGGGGTCCAAGCATGTGACTGAGCTTACAAGCCCCGAATCCAAATGAATTACATGGTTTAACCAGACAAGGCTTTGCAGTAAATCCTGGTTATGGGAGACCTTCCTATATTTCCCTCTTAAGCGAAGCTGTATTTCCCATTGGCTATCTCAAAATTTACATATGAAACTTTATGAATTCTCCGGGACTGGCCTCAAGAGTGATTCACCATCAGTTTTCATGTCAGGAGAGGGGAACGCCAGAGGACCATCAGCGTCAGTCTTTTGGAATAAATGAGCCACAGATGATCGACCCACTCCATCACACTATCGCGTCACACCGATGCCCGTAAATGAAAGAGCGCGACTCACCGTGGGGAGATGGAGGGGGAGGGGCACAGAGCGAGTCATCATGCCAACTGGTGATGTTGTTCTTGGAGTCATCTTGAGAAATCTGGCAGAGGGCAAAGTGGTTGGACGTGATACATGTCAATTATTCTCTGCCAAATGTTGCATTCAGAGCACAGTATTTCGATTCATTGGATTCATCAGAGCAGGGTGATGTTGTGTAAAGGCAATCAAAACATTTAATTACCTAAGCTCAAACACATTTCCTATTTTGATTCTACTGCAGATTGCAGTTTTCCAAAAGGCAGGTTATGAAGAATTGGAAGAGATTCAGTGCTTGACATATTTGGTAGTACCTAATATGTACATTCAAAAAATTATTTTAAAAATATAGTTGTCAGTCTTTTTTTTTTCAGGATTGGTATTACAAACAGTGTAGCAATCACGAATTCTGGCTCAAGCACAAAAAGAAAAAGAATCCCTCAGGTCCCATTCAGCTGGGGGGAAATTACGGTATCAGATTTCCTATTACTTTAATTGATTTGTCCTGAAGTTGAATCAGGTCCTTAACAACTACCAGAAGCCAAGAGTGATTGAGCCATTTAGATCCAAAAGGGTCCTGACCTTAAGGCTGTCAAGATTAAACTCAATTTTTTGCATTTGCTTTTTAAATTCGGTTAATACCAAGGTTGTATAATTTATCAGTTCAATGTGAAGTTGCTGGTTGTTTTTAACCACGGGGGGATAACAAATCAGAGTGATGAGTGTTCTTTCTCCTGATGTCATGAAGAAGGCCGAGAATCACGTCTGCAGATGAAGGCTGTGGCTGATGTTATTTTTCCGCTATGGTGGAATGGCTGAGGCCAAGTTCCAAAGTCAGGGTAGACACGTCTTCTCATAATTCGTTTTCTCAGGCATCGTAACGGTGCATGTATTTGAAGGTTCCGTTCTATGGAAGGACCGCAATGCTGACCAGGAGAAGCCGAGGGAAGATAATGATGCAGATGATGACGATGTTCTATGGAAGCTCTTCTGTCTTTGTTAAAATCAGGTTCTGTTTAAGCAGGATATGTTAAACCACTCCGTTCAAGCAATAGTTAGGCAGAAAAGCTTCAACATCACTAGGCCTCTACACTGGTAGCTAAAGAAAAAATTCGTAAAAGAACAGCAGGTTATTTATTCATAACGAATTATTCTCTTTATGGTTTTCTGTTTAGTTTTATGAAAAGGCTATCATTTTCGAAATAACAAGCCAAGTCAAAAACATATAAATATTAATGACATTTTCATGACCCAAACTGCCACTCTTTGCTTGAAAAAGAACATTAACACAGTTGTTTGTCTGCGGATCGCTGTTTGGTTTGTCAATCATGAGCTGAAGTAACACTTTCCTTCACTGCTCCTTGTAGAAGGAGAGTCACATCATTGCAGTAAACCAGCATATGGTAACACTGTATTTTAGGCCGATAAACAAAAACCACAAGGATTAATACAACACTGTAATGATTATTCTTACATCATTGCATGTTGTATGTCAGCTCTCAAAAATCAACATATTTATTGCAATATTTCTTTTAAATTATAATAATTTAAATTGGCATCATGTAATCTAATTACCTGCCTTGAAACGTTACTAATATATTTATGATATAAGGATGGAATATAGTCATTCAGGCTGTAGAC
Source organism: Gymnarchus niloticus (assembly GCA_009936485.2). NCBI lineage: Eukaryota > Metazoa > Chordata > Actinopteri > Osteoglossiformes > Gymnarchidae > Gymnarchus > Gymnarchus niloticus. The sequence goes on along the minus strand of JAACJT020000033.1, from coordinate 3,245,607 downwards.
AGTGCTGGTCAGGCTTACAATACATCAGTTCAAAGTGCAGCTAATTTGCTAGAGATTTAAAAATGTCCTTTTTAATGTATTTGTCAATATAGCTGTTTATTTATATAATGAATTTTTGGACACTATAGAGTTAAGACTAGCTATTTTAACCTATTAAGACTTTAGCAATGGTTCCCATTTAGTGCTTCAATATTTACAGCTCAGTTCAGTTCAGTCACTGTTACTATAAATTAAAATGATTACGTACATTTATACATACTAAGTGACCACGTTCCCAGTCACCCCTGTGTAGTACCAGGTAGGACTCTCTTTAGTCTCCAGAGCCACTTTAAAGATTGAGTTGTGTAATCAGTGTGCACGTCGTCGTACCAAGCTGTTATAATTTCGCTAGCGGTTGTCATTCTGCTAGCTCTAATGAATCTGACCAGTCTCCTCTGACCACTCTCATTAACAAGGTGTTTTCAGCCACAGACTGCATGTTTGTTGTTCATCACACTGTTCCCTGTAAACTCTGATGTGTGAAAATCCCAGGACAGAGGCTGGAACCACCGCGTACATACATGGCGCTCTAGCCATGCTAACGTTAGCTGTAACGTTAACAGTAGCTGAACCTCAGGGTGTATACGTTAATTCAGTCACATTCACATCATTTTCTCTTTGTAGGAGAAGGCAGGTTGCATTAAGTATTGGGGCTGCTTACTAAAAATGAGTGTACTTCTTTTAACAGAAATGTATTCTATTGTCATAGTTGCAGAACAAATTAAAAACAGCCATAAACTAGCTAAGCTCAAACACAAAAGGAACAGCGAAATCCTTCGTTTCTGTCTGTGTACCCTGTCTTAATGATTTCTATTCGTTCAATAAAAAAAGAGTGTTTATATATTATGTGGCTACTCCTTTGCTAGAAAAGGACTACACACACTCAATGGGTAAAAGCATTCAGGTATTTAAATATGTATGCTGTCAGGTCATGTACAGGTGAACCACCAAGAAACAGACACCCAGGAAGGCATAAAGCATCATAGTGTACATATCCTGAGTCATTAATTCTGTAAAAAGGGCTTTTTCTGCAAATCAATGTTGTTAGTCTGCAGGGTGCTTCCCAATGCCTACAGAGATGACAAGAAAGGTTTACTCTCAGCTGAGTTGTTCAAATTAAACTGACATTAATGTGCAGCTGTGGCACTCATTTCATCTCTGTTGAAAAAAATCTCGTGTTTTCTATTCTACCCTAACCCTTATTACTCACTACACCCCTGCGTTTCACATAGCCAATGAAAGGGCTTGTGTATAATTATTGCGATTAATAATTTGCTGCTGATGGTAGAGCACTGTCATAAAATGTAATTCTAGGACTAACAACATGAAAAGCTTCTGAGAGAACTGTATAAACATGAGTTTTCCATTGCTAAAGTTCACTTTGATAACATAAATTCTTAGGATGCGTGATCACTTTTGTGTTTGAGACATGTTTTTCCTAATGGATTAAGTAAAGATGGGGGGGGGGGGGGGGGGGGAATAATATCTCTCTTTTTTAATACAAGAAGGCGGTGAGCGTGGGCGGGAAATGGAACAGGCAAAAAGCCAAAACCGGGTTAATTTAGAGGTGATTCAAAAATGCAACCGGCCCACAATGC
>JAACJT020000033.1:3229620-3240078 GCA_009936485.2 Gymnarchus niloticus | reverse complement strand
TACCTGTAAAAGGTAAGGCAGCGAGGGACGGGAGTGGTGTTAGTGGGGCGGGGGGTGGGGGGGGGGGGGGGGGGCGGGGGGGGGGGGGGGTGCATGGCCTCAGAGGTTGTATTCAAATTCAGCAAGGGACCATGAGGACAACTGGCTGCATTTTCAAGTGTTTATTCATCTTGTGTTGCTGAATGGAGCTAAAAGAGAATGGTCGTCCTATGTTCTCTCAGTGCCGTTACAGACTGAATAATTAGGTCACGGCCTGTTCCAGTGGAACACCAGATTTCCTTTGAAAGGTCATTCTTAACCGCTAATGGGCTCTTGGAAAATGGCTGTTTTCCTCCTATGCAACACCATCAAATATTAAAATCACCTTAATTAAACTGAAAAGTTACCCTTTGGGAGCTGCTATTGTTTGTGGCTATATCACGTACTGTATGTTTTGGCTGCCTGGAGCTTCCGCAGAAACGTATGCTTACCTCGATGTTTTAGCTGGCTGCTTGTTGTAGATGGACAGACGTTTGAGTTGTGTGATGGCATGGAGTTTTACAGTCTGGCTGCCTGGCAGTAGTTCCACCCTGGAGAAGTGAGTATTGATGATTCTGCTGGGGGAATAGGGACATGTTTCTGACCATTAATCTTGTGAAGATAGAGGCATAGCAAGCATGGTAAAGCATAACCTTTGCTGCTATTAGGGGATATAATATTGATGGAAATCGTGTTTTGAATTCTGTTCTCCTAAACCTATTTTGTGATACTCGTGTAACCTGCAGGATTTTCCTCTTTGTTGTTCAGTGGTGAATTCTGAGGATTAGACCTGAGCCAGTGTTCGGGACTGATTGCACCCTATCAGACAAACAATATGCAAACCAGTTAAAATCATTAAAGATCATTTTCTTTGCACAAATTTTATATATGTTATTGATTTTCACTCATGCATTTCCAAGAGAAAAAAATGAATATTGTATTACCTCATAATGGATGTCTTTTTGGATGATTGTTGGATAAGTGCCAGATAATATATTCTGATTTTCACCTATAAATAGGGATACCAGATGAAATCTTTACAAGGGAATAAATCTATAACCTGCATGTCTTGATCTGAGAGATCTTCACTTTTCATGTTTTCATATTATTGAATATTGCTGCATGCGTTCATTAGCGAAAGCCATGGTGGGTTCTGTGGTTCTGAGTAGATCACATTGATGAAACTCTTTTAAAGAATACTAATGTAATAGCATACACTGCCATGTACAGTATATACGCTGTATATACTGTGTATATTCATAGGTGTCAGGAGTACTACGGTTTATGTTGTATGTTTCATACAGCATACTTGTGGCAAAACGCAGAATATCACATCTAATAATGACAAGGGAGCACAGAAAAATACTGAGAACTGGAGCACTCGAGAGACCGGAAAGAAGCATTTTGAACTTATTTTGACTATATTGATGTCTGTTGAAAAGCTCAAATTTCCTGTGTAGGACAATTTGCCAAAGACAGGATGAGTTCTGGGATCAGTAAGTTTACAGTTGCATGTACCTGATGGAGACCCAATATTAAAGTTCGTTGTAAGTGAGCCACCTGGTATCACTGTGTCTGCCTAAAGATTGTTGCTAAGTTCTGCTTCAGCTAGAACTTCAGCAACAAATTTAGACCATGATCTGCATGATAACCCGTGTCCTCCTTGGTGAGGGAAAATATCTGTTATTTAATTAATCTATATTTTGTTCAGTCCCTTCTCTGTCATGACTTTTAATTGCTGCGTTTGATTGCACATTTAATTTCATGTATGTGAGTTAGCAGGAATTGAGTCATTTGTATGCACGCGTCTCATAGCAGACCCTTACGGTTGTTTGAAAAGTTCAGGCAAGGTCAAGTAGGTTCTTCTGTGCCATCTCCAAAGCTCTCAGTATTTAGCAGTGCAATCTTGCAGAAGTGTGGCACAAATCATGGATTAATTTTTCTTTTGTATTTGAGAAATTTGTGATTAACAACTACCTGCCTGAGTTTGCATAAAGAAACCAGGCATTTCACCAATGTGCCATAGTTTAATTGCCATTATCTTGCTATTTTAGGGATGGTCAACAATCAGCACAGAATTCTGCCTTTAATCCTCTAGACTGTCATGATAAATAATCTTCAGAAAAGCCAGTATTTCTTTTTTTTTTTCATTAAGCCATTTGCAAAAGAGCAGTCTCTACCTTTACAGGTAAACGTGACAGCTACATATCCCAGGTATCGGCCCTGTTCTTATCTGGATTTTGCACTGCAGTAGATGTTATTAATTTTTCGGTATTTGTTTCTCTTTCCTATCACTTACTATTGAGGCGGTGGATATATATATATATATTGTGGGGATAGGGTATATATTGTACTGTTCATTCAGTCCCAGGCAGGCTCCGTATTAATGACTAGTATTGTCTGGTGAAGTATTACTGTTTTTACAGAATTCAACAATTGTAGTTTCTGTTTGCAGTTAAGTTCTCCTGCTGCCTATCCTCTTCCCTAGCTTTTTCAGACTTGTCTCAAGGGGGAAAACTTTCGAGCTAATCAGGTATTTTCAAGCACATAATGTGTGCCTTCGATTGTCGCCGATGTAAGGATGTGACACATTCCAGATCTACTTCTTTGGCACTGACCACATTCATGCTTGCAAGGTGTCTTGTAGCCTTCTACCACATTACTATTCCTAACTGACAGTGTAACCGTTATTTTGGGAAATGAAGGTTTTTGAAGAGTTAGATGTCAGTAACCTACTAGATTTTACAATAAGCTACCATAGTAAAATTTTCATTAGTGCTGTTATGTTTCATAGGAGGGTAGAAGCTCTACCTGAGTCTGGCATCTGTTCTGAAACATAGTCTGTGGGATTGCTCAGTTGTTTTCCCTCCTTTTTGGTTCCTGGATTGGCAGTCATCAGATGGTCATCATAGCTTTCAGCAGACACCAAGCCCCTCATTGTCTCTCTAACCTTTTTTTCCCCTCCAATTTCATCGATTCCATGAAAGTAGGTCACCCAGAAATAGCTGTTGGGTTCTCTGACTGGCTTCGGCTACTGAACTGTGTCACTGGCGTTTCACGGGAGAGAACTTCACGGAAATTGGGTTTTTTTTTTGAGCACCAGGCCTCAAGCCATCCTAAGTAGATGCTAAAAGACCTTACATTTCGAAAACTTTGAAACATTTTTGGAATGATTATCACAATACTTTGAAATACATACCAGTCCATGCGAAATCTGCAGTATACTAGAGCAAGACAAGAAAGGGATGATGGGATGAACATTTGATTTGAAGCACAAGATTATATGCTTATTTTATTTGGTGTCACTTATCAGAAATGCTGCATTATGAGTTGCTGTAAATGTGCAGCTGTAAGCAAAGATGTCTCAGGTATCGTCATTCTGATGGTCGCTTTTGTTCATAAATTTCATAAAAACGCTAGTAAATTGATGATTGCATACACACGCAAACACGCACACATTTGTATTTCTTGTGGGGACCATTCATTTCTATGGGCTAATTCTGACTATGATAACACTGACCCTTACCCATCCCTAACCTCAACACTAACCCAACAAAATACAAGACTTTTGGCGCTTCTGTTTTTTTGATTGCATTCACAGATTTATATAAAATTGAGATTTCCCTTGTGGGGACACGACAGATGTGCCCACAATGTAAAAATGTCCGATTTTTATTATCTCCTGGGGACATAATGCTGCACAACGTAATATAAAGATGGCACATACACACACACGCGCACACACACACACACACACAAACTCACACACACTTACTGGGAAGGGGCTCCAATTTACCTGCATATTTATGACAGAGGGAGGAGACCAGAGTTCCGAGAGGAAATGTACAGCGCCACACATACAGAGTGTTGAAACAAGACCCACAACTCTCAAAATGTAAGATTTGTATCAATGTAGTACTTTTTCCATTTCAATATTGCAGATTTACTTCCATAACTCATTTAGTCCGTCTTCTTTATTCCTTTGAAGTTTCAAGATTTCATAAACAAAAAAGTGAGTAATAAATATTGAAGTTTTATTTCTAAGGTATTTTGAGTTTAAAACTCAAGAAGTCATTTAAGAACACCACTCGATTATTAATACGGTGAGCTGTGTCAGTCTTTTTTTCAAACGGCTCTGGATATTGTCATTCTGAAGTCAATTATTTAGTATTCACAGTCTTCTAGCTAATCCCTATGATTTATTTAACATTGTATTGTGCTCTCCCTTTATCTGGTCTGCCCCCCCCACCATGGAAAGAATAAAGACTTATTGGCATTTAACACTCCCTTGTGAAAAAGCCCGTCTGAGTTACCACACCCCCCAGCTCATGGCACACATCTATAATTAGGTTTTAAAAAGGATGTTAAGTGGATAGATCCCATGAATGTTCCTCTGCTGTGGATGCTTGGATGCTTGTTTTGATGAAGGTCAAGGATGTGTGCCACCTCCTGCAACACAGCACCTCCTCTTGTCCCATGGTGCATCCCGAGGACGTCATGTGATCAGCCGATATTGATATGTGGCGTACCTCATGACATTAGCACTTCAGAAAGTCCAGTGTGTTTCATTTGTCCTCAATGGTACTCTGGCAGTGAGACGATGGCTACACCAACTTACCGTGGAGCCTTGCCGTGCCAGAGGCTTTTACATCCTCTGCCTGTGCTTTTAATTGGCCCCATGACAAGCATTTGATGACCCAGCTGAGTGCCATCCAGGCATCGTTGTGGGCTCACCTGTCTCCACCTGACCCATGTGTCCAGCATATGGGTGATCTCTACTAATTTAGACCCTGATTTAACTCGGCAGCCTCCATCGCCACGAGGCTGCTGCTCCCTGTCAGATCTGCGCGGCTGGCTCTCTCAGACAGGCAATCTGATGTTTTGGCTGTCAGAGGCACGATAAAGGGCCGTTCCTGCGCTCATTCTCCGCTGGATTCCGGGTCACTTTACTTGGTTCTGTCGGGCCAAATGAATGCCGTCTGGTGAGCAGCGACTTTTGTGGGTGCTAATGTGCATTCCCTTCACGCTGTGGCCTGTAGAAACCCCTCAGTACAGACAGGAAATTATATATAACTGAGTAGGCTATTAAGTAGCATGTCAGTTTATATCTTGTATGTACATTTCCAACAGTAAGCTGGAGGACAGCAGAAATTAAAAATGGCCAGGCAGTCTAACAGTCCAGACTTGGAAATAAAGCAGCAAAAGAAGAATAACAACAATTTGTATCAATAGTCTATCATGGGAAAATCATGTAAACCAGCAACTCCCTGTATGGCTTTTAATATAAAGCATCAATCAAACTGTTATTGTGTTTTTCTGTAGAAATGTAGCCCTGTTCTGAATGTAAAATTACTGCACATTGCTAATGGATAACCAGCTTTTGAGCCAGCGCCTCTGTTGCTAACCAATTTCAGTTAGGCAGTGGCTAGGTCAACTATCATTAGGACCAACCGTCACAATCTGTCATCAGCTTGTCTCGTTTCCTTGTTTCTAACTGGCTGTTCTTCTGATGTTCCTTGAGAGAACAAGGAAAGGAATTGAGATGCATTTATAGAAATGACACACACACGGTCCTCAGTTAATTATGACCTGTTTTTCTCTGCTACCGAGACTCATAGGAAGTAAACATTTAGACCTTAAACAGCCTTTGAGAACAGATCATAATTATAACATTTTTCCGTAAAATTGTAACCTCTTAATGCATAATGGTCATGTTGGTCATTTTTTTTTTAACAGAAACATAGTGGTCAAAATATACCTTTTCTTTGAGAACAGAATTTTTCTTGCATTTCATTATGTTTGTCATGGCAGAGTGGAGTTAAATGTTTTATGTATTTACATATTTTCTTTATATGTGTATTACTAATGGTATTACCAAATGAAGCTTCAAAACCGACGGTGAATGGGAGTATCCTGAATTGACCAATCAATGCTGGCACTAAATGAAACTTCAAAATCCATGCTGGGTGGGGGTATGCTGAACTAACCAATGGATGCTGGTGCTAAATGAGGCTTCAAAACCTGTGGTAGGTGGAAGTATACTAGCCAGCATTGATTGGTAGTATTGGTATTCAGTCAGCTCTTTCATTTCCAAAAGTTATTTATATCAAAGATGGAATTGCTGAAGTTACATAAAGGAATCAAGCACCAATGAAAAAGTAATTCCCTCCTTGTCTGTAGTGTTGTTCTGAGAGGCTTGTATAATAGCTGTAACACTGCAAAATTTATGTAACAACTATTGAGATGCTTACAACAGCCCTAAATTGACCTTTCTGTTCCAAAGCTGACCGAATATGCATGGCTCTTGACTGTGACTACGAGGTCGGCGTGTATGAGTGTGAGCGAACAGGAAACAAGTCAACGAATCTCCACATTCCAGGCCATGTGTTTGCAGGCCGAGATGAAAACGGGGCTCCATTTTTGTAAGAGAGTTGCTGTACATGCCATGCGTGTCAAAGCTTGTGTTCCCCATCCAATTGACCAGATGAATCCTGAATTCCGATAGAAAAGCCATCTGATTACGTGTAACATTTAACAAGCATTATAATACCAAATTGCTTTTTTGGCAGGGCTGGTGTGGAAATAACATTAATTAGTTTTATTTTTTGCGAATGTCACATTCCGTCTGGAATGCATGTACATTCATACACATATCAACACATGTTCATTTTTTATTAAATGATTTCAAATTCCAAATTCGCTTGATTTATTCGACACCTATTAATTATGCAGTCTATTTTCACGTAGATAGTTTTCAATAACCCTGTGCTGGATAAGTGGATGGATGGATGGATGGATGGATGGATGGATGGATGGATGGAACTGAAAACATGACCTGTCAGCCTGACCTTTAACCTGTAGTGCAAGACGGGATTTTCTTATCTATTTTCTGCAGAAATTGGTTTTGTAACCACATTGCAGTATCATAAAATTAGTAATTAAATTATCCATAAAGACTAACACACGCATGCACACATATCTCTGCCAGCATGCTTAGAATATTGGCATCACTCTTTCAGATTGGTGTGTGCCCGGTTTTGCTTCGTTCGGCCATGAGCAGAGACGTGATGTGGTTCCATCGGTCAGTGCACCTGACTGATTTTGGCTACATCAGCTTGGAGTTCCCACCCCATCCCTTGCTATACTAACTCTGTCGTACTCCTCCATCTTCATCTCCTCTCTATCCCCTCTCCCCCCAGCTCAACAGCAATTAACCTCCAGCACTGTGTGATATAAAATCTCTAACTGCTTCCCTGGTCGCCACTTTAACACTGCCTTTCAGCGAGGCCCAAATATTAACACCTCCGGCTCCACTTTCCCTCCGTTGGTTAGCACAGCCATAGCAACCAGAGGTGTGACCACCCTGTCCCTTGGCTCCGAGGCACCCCTCGCTCCCTCCACCATGGAGCACCACTGCCCTGGAAGGAACATGTCACGTTTATCGATTCGAGGAGGTAAAGCGCTGGCTCCTCGCAGAATTGCGTTATTTTCAGCTTGAAGGACAGCGACATTCCACCGAACAAGCGGTGCAAGAAGGCCACTTCAGAGGGCATGATGAATGTATCCAACGCAAGACATTTCCAGGCCATGCTCATTATGGGCTGTATGAAAATCAATAAGTAGCACAGCAGAAGCCGACCTGCAGGCAGCACCAAACAAATAGCACTGTCATTTAAATAAACACCAGGCTTCTGCATAACAAGCTCATGGTGACCATCGATGGCTTTCGAATATCAACTTCAGGGGAGGAGGGGAGGGTTGCGATGATGTCACCCCCTCCCACCACCCCCCCCCCAGCCACATGCTGGGTCGGAAATCTGATTCATTGACTGCGAATGTGCTTGCTGATAATCGTGCCCTATTGAAACACCTGGAGAACAGCAACATGGCCTGCTCTCACCACTGATAACTCACACTGCTGGTACTGTACACAAAATGCCTAAGTTAGGCACACAGTCATCCATCATCCCTGCTGCATTCATAATATATTACTTTAGTCATCGCTGATTACAGCATGATGTGTGCTGGGGGCTATAAGGAAGCCCTCAGTGTCAGATTGCATGCATATCCTCCTTACATTGGAGGTTGCCAGGGTGTCAGCGGTGCCACACTCCTCCATGCAATCATCGGCATTTTACCATCGTACATTTCTGCTGGGATTTCACATTTTGTCTTCTCATGCCACTCAAAGTCTTATGATCTGTGTTTTAATGAGACTGGGTTGAAGAACATAAAACATCTCAATCATATTTTAATCACTGAAGGCCATTTTTTTGTTATGTTACTTTAGTAGTTAAATGAAAACACACATTATATTTCAATATACTGAAATACACATTTCAGTGACATTTTTGCACTATATACCCAAAAATTTTTCTTCTGTGTTCAAGTGTAAACCAGTACAGCTTTTGTCATTTTAATAATGGGTTTATTAAAGGTCCCAGAGATGGCCAGTCCTATTTTGAGATTGCACGGGAAAGTGCAGTGAAATTCACACAGCCTCCTTAGGAGGTACCAGAGACAATGAAACCCTGACTCCAGAGAGAAGGAAGATGGCCCTCAAACTGCTCTCAGGCTCCCAGCCTATCCAATCTCACCGAGGATTCTCAGGGATCAGAACTCTGTCAGATATGCAAACACAGACACGGGAAGTGTGGACTATACATACATGCACTAAAAATAATAAAGGCGGACGCTGAGGAGCATTCTGACACAGATTTCGGTAAACAAGAACTCACCAACGTAAGAGTAAAATACCAAAGTATCCAAGTTAAAATAATAACCATGTGTGTGATTCGCCTAGGCGTGTAGCTCTTCAAAGAATAAGGATAACTGTGTACCTTAAGCTATACGCTGTTCTTAATTTCTGTTCGTCAAGGAGAAGCGATTGGTAATTGTTCAAATTGTACAAATTGTAATTTGTGTCGGCAATAGGCTGGTCACAATTCAAGGCGTACCCCTGCCATGTGCCCCATGTTGCCTGGGATAGGCTCTGCCCCCGTCCCCCCCAACCAGGATAGGCAGTTGGACATTGGATGGTTGCATAACAACAGTATACTTTAGCAGCTTAAATAATCTCCTACACAATTCAGTCTGTTTACGCCACACATGAGCGTTCCTGCCAGATCACTGGGGGGATACGGTATTCCAATTAACTGTGAATTACCTTACTGCCAGAGATGGCATGAATATGATCGGCCCTATGATGAACTTTACAATTTCCCAGTAGAAAAGTCTTTTATGACGGTCTGCTTGGCGGCCAGACTTTCCCCTTGGGAAATGCCCGTGTCACTTAGAAGTGAAAACTCCTTTAAGCAATATGGAATGCAGGCTAGGAATCACTTGGGAAATTAAAAAAAGAAACAGTAAGGCGAGACACCCCATAAGTGATGAAACAGACTTCTAGCTCAGAAAGCCCCCAGCTAACAGAGAGATGGATCGAGAGATTTCCGATTAATTTGGAATATTATTTGCTGCCAGATTTTATACTGTTCACAGGTTCCAGAGTCCATTAATTAAATTCTAACACTTATGTAAATAACTGTAAATAAGTAACAATTTCATGTGACTTCAGCATAATGCTCCTGTCTGAATACAGAATGGCCCACACATTAACTTTTGTTATTGGTTTTTGAGCAACTTGCAGATTGCACTATTGTCAAAACTGGAAACTATAACTACAATGATTAATTAAACTGCCTTATAGACTGAGTAATTTCCTTTTTTTTTTACCTCAAAGAGTTTAATTTTTTTAGACATCGCTGTCTAAATTAAAAAAAAAAAAATTATTATTTGTCTGCTGTTTTTTGCTTACCTGCCTATCCACATAAAGGTATGAAAAAGTTTCAATAAACTTTACTTAAAAAGTAATTTACCTTGAAGTATTGCAATGATAATCGAACAAACGTTGCGGCCTTGGAGGAAGAAGAGTGTGAAAGTCAACCCTTGTTTGCTTGGTGTAAACATATAAAGAGATGTGGTAGACTTCACCATGTTTGCTGTAATTGCATGTATGATCATAGATGTTGGGAACACACCTGCCGTCTTAGACCATATAAGGCCAACGAGGCTTCAGCACAGCCATTGAAGAGGCCAGAGCATGCCGTATGGAGGATGGCATGTTAGCACAACTCTGGCACCTATTAAATTTGGATTTTTTGGATGCAGAGGGGTGAAGATGCACTGCCAGTCCCCACCGCCCCAGCACACCTCGCCCCCCCCCCCCCCACACACACACACATTAGGCGTCACTCTCCCTGTTCTCTGTGTATCGCTCAGGCGCCAGTGATCCATCGTCCTCTTTTTCATCACGTGCCACTCATTCACTCTGGTCTTTGGAGAGAAGAATGGAGCCGTAGGTGGGGGAGGAGAGTGTGTGTGTGTGTGTGAGTGTGTGGGGGGGGGGGGGGTGGGGGGGGTGTTTGCCGCCTGGAGACAGCC
>JAACJT020000033.1:3194746-3223514 GCA_009936485.2 Gymnarchus niloticus | reverse complement strand
CTCTAAAAAATTTGCGGTCCAACTTCACGTTTTGTTAAAATAAAACCGCACATTTAATTGCGTATTGCAACAGTACCCCCAATTGCATTTACTCCACCCCCCCCCCCCCCCCCCCATGGTCACTATGAGCATTATGATTTACCTTAAGCACTGCCAAAATGTATACCACTGGAGGGCTGAGAATTAAAATAAGGGTGGTGACTCAGAATAAACTGATGACTGTCTCAGAATTGAGGGACACAGTAAGATTACTGTGGTGACATTTCTCATGGATACACAGAGATGTTACGTGCTTGGGAAAGGTGAGGCTCTTATCCAGGCCAGTGGCAAGGGTCCTGCCCATTCTCACCCATTAGTGGGGCATTCTAGTGAGAGAATCACATCAGAGCTCTGGATTGATTTATTAACCTGTCGATGAGCTCAGTGCTTGAACATCTGTACCACTTTGAGACTGGAGCCTTTTCGCCGGGCGGGGGAGAGAAAAGGATTCTACACGCAAGGGCTACACAGGAGAATCATGTTCCAAAATAATGGATCAATGGGCATCTGCTCGGAGTATAGGGACTAGTCATGTGACTGCCTTTAGAAGGTACGAACCAAGTGTAAAGAAAGTCATAAGTCATAAGTTGTTTTTCCCGCACACGTGCTCCCAAAGTGACTCTGTTAGTACAGTCACATTGAACAGTGGTATAAATTGGGCTTCTGGTGAGGCGTTTAACTGGTCTCTGGTGGTCTGTTTCTGGCAGTCTCTGTTCCCACAGATGACCTTAGTAGCCCCCCACCATCTCATGCACATAAATTTCCCTGAAATGGCATGTGGCCTCATAGCCTAAGCTGTCTGTGCAGGTGTTCATACCAACCAATAAAATTAATTGTTCTAATTAGTAGCTAATTATCTGTATCATTTAGTCCTCTGAATGCTCCCTAAAACTGATTTAGGGAGGCCTGAACTATTACTAAATCATCTGAAAATTTGTTTCAGGGGGACTGGTTACCTGGTCAATTTTAGACAAAGGCGTCTTTGTGTGCAAAGGAAGACCTCTTGAGGTTTCCTCATTCTCTACACGTTAAGCACCTTTATGCCCTTTTATGGTCTTTTGTTTCTAGAAATGACGATAGGCTAATATTATCCACAGAGTCACCCCCAGTTTCATTCATAAAATTCTGTAGAGGAAAACGCACACTACGAAATTGTTTCTTAAAAATAACTGACTACTGAGTATCGATATGGGCTCTTTTCCATGGATTTTTTTTCCAGAACATCTTCTGAACAATCCAATTAGCTACAATGGCCGAGGCGGCTACTTTTAACAACTCGTACGCTAGTGCAGTGAGGAAGCCGCCGTCAGAACTCTTTGACCAGCCTGACTAGTAGCATGACAGCTTTACCAAGACTAACACACTGTCAGGCATTAGTAGCTCGTAGATATGCCTGAAATACATGCTGCGCTCTCTGTTTTTGTCTTACCCACAGCTACAGCTGCAGATGAACGACACGAGTTACAATAGTATACAGTATACTGTGGCTGCTTAATAAAAGTCTTTGTACCAAACAGACTATAATTAGCTTTATTAACTATTGTCTGTTTTCTTTGATAATTGCTTTGTTGGTTCACTAGTATTCTCCCACAGTCTATTGTTTTTCTGCTGCCCTTTAAGCTTTAGTACATGATTGTGAAAAAAAGTGGTATCAGTCCCTCACAAGAAAATGCTAATTCCCATTGAGGGCATGTTTTTAACCTTGAGGAGCATGGTCTGGGCAGCTAAATATATGACAAGATTGGCAGGCCAAATCTTAACCAAGCTCTTTCAAAATGACATCACCGGGGAAACGTAGGGAAATACCCACTAGACAGTCGTTTAACCTGTTGCCGCACTGAAATATGAGTATTTCTACCGGTTTCCTATTCAGCGAGGCTGATTGCACTGTGGTATGTTTGAAACGGTTTGGATATTTGTCTCAGCGGATCCCCACCACTCATTTTAATGGGTCATTTGCCAGGCCGCAATGCTGAACGCTTGAATTAGCGAATTTAGATGAGGATAGCAAAGAAAAAGACCTCCTCAAATGGAAATAAATGGAAAACTGCAATGTGTTTCCTTTTTGTCGATCGTGATGCTGCTTTAGGTGTTTGAGATGTTATGTGGAAACTATTATCTCAGTAGTTCGGTTGCTCGTTGTCTGTGATCTGCAGCTTTTGGCTCCGGCCATTAGCGCTGATTACCAGGCTATAGTGATGATTGCTTGTAGACAGTCTTGCACCACAGTTAAGGCCTCCAGAAGTGCAACAATGCATGGCTATCCCAGACCATTTAGGCTCAGTAACGGGACACTGAGGCATTGCTGAATGTTACTTAATGTTTTAATCTCTAACCACAGAATGTTTGTGTTAAACCGACAAGCACAGAAGGCACTGGCCACGTGGTTTGCCTGGTACTGCCATCATGCTAAGCAGTGACTCTTCTCCTCAAACACTGACTTGTCACAGCCTCTCCATAGGAATAGAGCCTTCATCAAGGTGGCAGTTGGGCAGGCGGCCAGACAGTACACAGAAGTGTGTCCGGTCAGATGTGAAAAGTTTGGTTTTTAGTGTTTGATGGCCCCTCAAACCAGTCGTGCTGCCCACCACTGCCACCTCCACGTTCTTTCCAATCCATGATGGCTGACTTATGCCCTTGAATACCACGCACATCCAAAGTCGGGTAGAGTCTCTTTTTTTCTTCACGTGAAAGTGACTTTGGTGTGAAACAACCTGTTTTACTGCCAACTTTTCTCCTGTTTTGTCTTCTTTCTACTCTGGTATCGACAGTCCCTGCTGTTTTTAAGAACAGTTTTCTCACACTGTCGCAGACATATTTTTCTCATATGTTGCCCGTCTATTAATTCTCTGGGAATTGTATTATTTGTGGCTTAATATGGTTAAATAATAATCAGAAACTGTAAATGAACGAGTGCAATAGGGTGCCTTCATTCGTCTGTGTTGTATACCTAACACAAAAAAGAAATTCAGACGACAGCTTTAAAGATGCTTTGTTCTCTTGCAGGCATTAGAAAAATGGCTCACATCTCAGACGAGTTAAAATTTCGGGCTTGTGTGTTTGTGTATGCCTACATAATTTTAGGGGATCGCCTAGAGAAGCTCCACTATTGTTTCGCGGTGCTCTGGGGGGGCTTAGGGAGATGAAAGCACAGCAGGAGTTTTGCCACCAGCTTTCACGGGGCCTGTTTCCAGCGTGGTCCCTGAACAACAAGAACAGCCTTCCGTTCGACGCTCTATCTGATTCAGAAGCCGAGACTGCAATTTTACACCATTTTCTGATATATTAAAAGTTACGCCTTAAGTGCCGATATAGTCCCCACTAAAAGCTGATTCTATACCGAAGGTGAAGAAAAGAGGAAATTGAGTTGTGTCTGGGCATCTGACTAATCACTGAGATCAGAGGAACAGAAGAATATGACCTAGCTAGTAATTTCGTGTTCGAACCCAAGAGCTGACAGCTAGTTCTTTTCCCCCCCCATCGTATTGTGGGTTCTTTTCAGCAGCCGGCTGAAATTTGTAATTAGAGTTGCACTTGGGGCACGATGACAGTCATTTCAGAACGTTCTCCAAATGTTTCACATCAATAACAGCTGAGAATGGAGCTCATTCGGCCAGTCATCACAGAGACAGGCTTCCGTCTCCCCGAGCCATAAATTCTGCTGTCGTAGGTCTCCGTTATCCATGTCCTTCACCTGATTAATCCTGTGCTTTAAATCCAAAAGAGAAAATGCACACCCCTATGTAAAGAGAGGCCGGCAATGACAATTGCCCATGAAGTAAGCAGCTGGTCTTTCCCGCTTAAAAACTCTGAAAGAATCAAAAAAAAAAAAATCAGACGGCAACTCGTGAACAGACGGGTAATTAAGGGTCAGGATGGGATGGGAGACGGATATCTCGCGACGGCCCACAGCTGCTCCCATGTGTTCCTCTGTTCTTGACATGCAGCAGTGCCCGCTAGATCAAACTCAACATTCCCAACGGAGTCCCGGCTCTGCCGGAGAATATCAATGATCTGCAAGCCCAGAGTAATAAATGGGGGGGAACAGAACACCTTGTTGTGCGATACATAAAAGGGATTTACCGCTGAGAGATTAGGCCCCGATGAGCCGACTTGATCAATAGGACACTAGGAACGGAACGAACAAAAAGTCTGGACAAGAGGCCCTTGCCTGCTATCTTCACCATCTAATGGCCAAAGAGCATTTGTACTAGCGTCAGACCTAAGGACTAAGTTTAGAAGACAAGGAGATTGTTTGTCGTTAAAAATGAGAACGTGAGCGCAACACTGAATGTTTTGATAAAACCGCTGAATCATTCATAACTATAAACAAGCCTCGGTCTGTTTGTGGTGACCATGTCTCCATTTATGGTCACATTCCATTGACAAAGTCTGCTTTTCCCCTGGACCAATGCTGGGTTGTAGGCGTGCGCTGATTAGCCATGGTTTTGCCACGGCATTGTGCTTGTGTCCGCTATTATTTTAATCACGGCAAATTAATTCAGTTTGACTAAATGAGCTAATTTCATGGTTCTACGAGCAGACAAAACTCTTAAACTCACAGGAATTTTCTCTTGGGCGGCAACTGGAAGGAGAGTAGCATGAAAGCGAGGATTTGGCCTTGTTTACAGGAGGGCAAAGGGTGGGCTTCGGGGTCACTGTATTCCACGTATCTTAACAAACAATATGCCGGGTACACGTGTTTGCGCTCACACACGGTAAGCTGTCAATTATTTATGCAGTTCACACCACCCTGCAGCATAAATTCACACGGCCGCTAATTATTTTAACATTCACTAGCACAGTCACTAAATGGCACAGCGACTGTCATTATGCCACGTTCATTTCCAGGCTGTATTCTAACAGAATGAGCAAAAAGGCTGGATCCCAAGTTTGCAGTGTGTGACAGGTAGCTGATAGTGTCATTAAAACAAGACTGTCTAAAGTGATGCTGTTCTGTCACCTCACCTATAGGGGGCAGTCTTCATCACTCCTAATATGCAGAGCACAAGTCGTCCATGCAATTCATAGTCTCTGAGATGAATTCTGCCATAATTAACGGGTAAGCTGTGTTATAGTATCGACTCCTCATTTTGGAATGAGCGTGAGTGGTTAAACCATTGTCCTGGCCTAACTCCCAACGTGGCCCTGTTGCTACAGCGTTTCTTCAATTCCCCAACTTAACGAGCAAACTCAGCCTTTGCCATAAACCTCAGCTAATGGTGGCGGTGAGCGTTCTGGCATGTAATGGCCGCTGCAATTCGCTCATTCACTGTGTTGCCGGTGGTGAGGAAAGCTCTCCTCCAATTCTGTGAAACCACACCGCAAAGCGCCATATAAACACGTCACGAGACTGGCACTGTGACCAGTTTACATCACTGGGATTCATTTTCGTGGGGGGGGTATGTGGAAACCCCTTTTGTTCTGCCCTTTTCCTTTTGCGGCCTTCATTTCCCCCCCCCCCCCCCCCCGCCCAGGTGCAGCCTAAGCTGACCATGGGGTGCCTTAATCAAGGCCGCTATGCCTCCCCACGCTGGTCCCCTCCAGCCCAAAGTGCCTTCTGGGGCAGGGTGCTGCAGCCCCAGCTCGCATACAGAAGGACAAATGCTGCCTATCGTCTCCAGTGGCGTCTTAGCTCTCCCTGTTAGAGCCATTAGCGTCGTTTATGCTGCCCTTAGGACTGCAGGGAGAAACTGAATGTGGGAAAAAACGCCGTCAAAAATATCAGGCAGGACCATTTTCCCTAAATCGGCCCTCAAATTTCCAGCCACGCCAAAATGCAGGCAGGTCTGGCATCTGGTGTACTTACTTTACGGGAACTGAGGTTGTGTCATAATAAGAAAGGAACCAAAATGGACAACCAAACAGAAGATTAGGCTTAATTCAGAACAGTGCACCTATTTGTCTGTACAAGTCTTCAGATAATCGTGTTTAGCTTTAGGCATCTTTCATTTTGACATCGTTTTTTTTTTTTCCCTTTCAGTCTGGCTCTTTATAGCAGACAGTTCTTCGGAGAAATGGAGAATATACCAGACATTTTCCTGTTTTTCCAGAGAGACAGTGTTCCACATGACAGTATTTATAGATTTTCCTCTTCGGAACACTGGTTTTCCGTAAATATCATAAAAGTGAAATAAGAGAATTTTATATGTATTCTCATTTATACCATCGCTTATCTCCCCACCAATGAAAAATCAACCCTGATAGAGTCCTCAATCTCAAACTCAATGTATTTATAGTCGACAGCTTTAATGTTATTGAATTCAAAATGGCCTTTTGGTTGAGGTGAAAGCTACATTTAATCTGACATGATATTTCTAAAACCAACTGCAGGGTTTTCACATTTATGGCGGTTTTCAAATGACACTTTTTTGAAGTTTTGCCATGAAATTGGTGAGCACATATTTTTACTAGTCCATTCCTGAGACTCACCATCTAACAGTCAATACACCTTCTTGATTGCAATGGATAAACAAATGAATTCAGCTGCTCGTGCATGACAAAAATAGCATAAGTGTTGATAGTTCTCAGCAGGGTGACACTCCTAACAATCAAACTAACAATAGTTCAAGAATTCAGAATCTATTACATTACAGGGGTTGAATAATAGCAGTTAATATATATGTACACCAGGAGTGCAACTGAAAAACACATCAAAGTTATTCGGCTGCATTATGACAGTCATTTTGCATTTGAATTATTCTACTCATAGTTGCACAGAGAAAGCGCCTGCATTTAAAGCCAGGCGTGCTGTTGGACGCAGCTCTCACAGACAGAGCAGCCTCCTGTCAGGTCGGTGCCCCTGGTCCATGGTAGCCTTAGCAGGGGGACTGCAGTGGGACAGAGCCCCTGGGAGCTTGTCTGTCAGAAGAGGAGTTCCAATACGAGTGGATGACCAACAACCTACTGGGGATCTCTCTTCTGCTCTGTGACAGACGGCCCCTCTCACGAACATGGCTTTCTGCTGCTCTCCCACAATAGCTGTGTGATTTTACCCATAACCTAGAGAGCGTGATGCTGTGAATTGTAACTATAGAGGCTTGGAAATCCCACGTGGGCCCTATCCCATTGTACCATCCAGGAAGGTACTTAACTCCAAGCACATCGGTGAATATTAGCCCATGAATATTTTTTACAGCTCAGTGTTTTTTATAAAAAGCTTGAAAAACATTTCTCCTAAGGAAACGGTCAGACAGACTATTGAAAATAATATAAAACCACCACTGAACAGACTGTCAGCACTCAGATTAATGCTGAATTCTCTGGCGTCTAGTAGACACATGCTAAGCATGGTGTCATGTGTTTACAGTTAGCACGTCTCTCTTGGGGTCCTCTGGAATCGTGCTTTTCTCGTAATAGGAGCTCAGTAGCAAGAGTGGCATGGGAAAGGGGTCCGTATGATATGGCATATAGTCTCAGCTGTCTTCCTCTTAAGCTTCTCTGTAACTTTGTACTGAAGTGTTAAAAGCCGCGAAAGCCGATCTTGATCTTCCCCTGAGCCCCGCTGGGAATTTCACCCTCTTATTACTTGGAAAGAATGGAAGATGCGTCTCCTCGGGAAAGTAGAGGGGCCCCCAGTGTCCAGCGCTTTCATCACCGACCGGCATTCCCCTTTTGTTCACACTGGAGTCAGCGATCACTGGAAATGCCAGACAGGAACATGTAGCAACTGAGCCGTTTGGAGCACTCCAGAAAATAAAATGGATTGAGTCATGGCGTGCGACTTCAGTGCAGACGAGTCTGAGTAGCCTTGTGCTGTCTAACGTGCCTGATTGATTTTCGAAGGTAGTGATTTTAATCCCTGAGGTTGGATTTTAAATTCACGCCTGGCTCACTTTTAAAATATTCAAAAAGTGACATTTACATCAGAGGCACATGGCAGAAATTATCGCCCTTAAATGACACGTATTCATACGCTGCGTCTCTTTACCTCCCTGTCACATTCCTTTTGTACCATCTTGATGTCCTATAACGTGGGGTTGCTATTACACCCATCATGGCTTGCAACTGAACATGAATGCAGCCTCGATTCCCTACGTTCAAAACTTCTTAGGAATAAAAGAAATCGACTTCCATATATTTCCAATTTGCATGTTTTATCATCGCAGTCCCTTCATCCAGGATTCTTTTCCGGCAGAGCCGACAGTCATGAATAGATTTTCCATATTAGCAATTCCAAACTTGTACGCGCCTGCAGTTCACGGCGATGATAGGCGAGGTCGGCTCCTGATTTCAGACTGGGTATCCGGTCATTACTTTAATGTTAGGGAGTAAATAGGCCTCGTGTCAGAGCAACATGTACTAGGATCGCAACCGGTCGTTTGCGTGATGTTCCGTGTAATGTTCTTATGTTAGTGGTTCAGGGTGATGCTGAGCAATGCTAAAAATGATGGGAGGGGTGGAGAATATGCTAGGGTCACTCCGGCCTCCCTGTTGCGTATGAGATTGAACAGTGATTAGGTTATCGTCCTGGCCTCTAATCTAACTAGGCATGGATTGGGCTCATCCGCACAGCCGAGTCGGATTCTGCAGAAGTAAAGACAGCGAGAGCTTTGGCGGGCTTGCATATTTCTGCCACATTCACCAGAGTCACAGGACGTGAACTAGCTTGATGTGTAGGGGTCGTCATTGAAAAGCCAATGAACCTGGCCTGAAGTCAACCTCATGTCGAATAAAGGATTGAAAGTTTCCAAAAAACTTGAGTGAAACCACACTTGATTTACGGACACGTCCTTTTTAAATAAACGCATCTGAGAATCTCTGGGGAGTGAGTGGGGCCTCCGAATGGGGGGGACACGACCTCGGTGCCTCGCTGAAGACGGCTGTGAAAGCTTGCTCGAGCGACAGCCATTCCCACTGACACCGATGTCCCGTTTACTTAATGCTGATGTGCCATTGATCTTTTCTACAGGTTCGAGGATTTTCATTCTCTTTTTTCTTCCTGCCACTGATGACTCAGTCTAGCAAGAGCGCAGCTGACTAAGTAGGAGCTTTCTGGGCATGGGGGGTGGGGTGGAACAGCAAGAGCAACAGTTAAACCTTGTCAGTTATTACACCAGAACGGGGCATTATGCACTAGCTCTCTTATTATTACCTCTGTTACGTGACCTTTGTTCTTTTTTTATTTGCACTTATATGCAAATAAAGAATAATGAGATCTACTATTCATCCTGAAAGTCAGTCCGCAGATATAACATTTATTAATGTGAGGTTTTAAAAGGCAGTGACGGTGACTGAGGTTTCTAAATAAAAGTCCAGATCCGTAGACATGCGACCTGTCACCTCTCAGTGTGGTCATTTCCCTCAGACGTGTGAACACGCACCTCTCCTCGGGAATAATCCTCAGCTCGTATCAACGGCTCTCTCTCAAATGACCGGCGTGTCACAAAGACTCCCCAGCGTCAGCGAGCAGAGTGCCGGTGCGGCGGACGACCCGCGGGAGCGCGGGCTTGCGAGCTGAGAAATGAGATTTCTTATGGAGCTTGATTGCAGAATTAATAGCACACGGGACCTGAATGCATGTGGCTCAGTTTGCTGCTTCCTGCGCCCCGGTGCAGCTGCGTATAATGGCCGCACTGGAATCCAGGAACGGAGCAGCGTAAATAATCGTTACGTGAAGTAGAGCTTTTAACGTGATTAATGGCAAAATACAACGCTGCAAAACTACTGGTTTTGGCACTGGATTTCGTTACAGGAATGATAGACAGTTTTATAAAAGTAAATGACATAGATGTGTTGATAACTGCAAGTGGAATTCACTTTCAACCGGTACACTGATATAAAATTACCTCACCTACAGTTTTTTTTTTCTCTCTGTCTGTTTCCCCGGTTTAAAAAAGAGGGCAGAAACATTTTCTCAGATCTAAGCAGTGTTCCGTGCCGGTAGAGATGTTTTACTTTAATTAGAATATTTCCAAGTGCTAAATGCTTGACCTACGTCGTTGAATCAAGCCAAACAGCTTAATTGCAGGGTCTCCAGCATGGCTCATCCTGGTAACCACAGAGTCTCGGTATGTTTCGCCATTAAATCACGAGTGAGTCAGCTGATGGTGCAGATCTAATCGCAGTCTCCTCACATTTCTGCCCGGCAGGACACCGACCTGATCATGACCTTTAACATCTCTATGCACCGCTCCTGGTGGATGGAAAATGGGCCTGGCTGTCGAGTGACAACAGTCAGTCCACCCCCGTCCTGGGCTCCTGAGGACCACCGCTATATCAGCATCTCCGGCTGCCTGCTGGAGTACCAGTACGTGGAGGTGGCTCACAGCTCCGCACAGGTCATCCTGGCAGTAAGATCACCCGCCTCTCCCTTTCCTGCCCTTCCATTTCACTGGTGGATGTCTGAATACGGATCGGGATGAAAACCCACAGGGTATTCATCCCTCTTTCAACAGCAAATACCGAGGTCAGCCGCCAACCTGGTTCACTAAAGGCTCATGTCTTTAATGGCACCGTTACATGCTGAGAAAACTAAAAACCTAAACTTTAACCCAGGACAATAAGACCTTAAAAAGTGGCAGTGCCATTTGTTTTCCTCTCTGTGTGCCCTGTGCTGCAATATAGGGTCTTTCGCCAGCATTGATTGCTAATTCAGGATGCTCCCACCCACCATGGGTTTTTAAGCCTCTTTTAGCACCAGCATTAATTGGTTAGTTAAGAATACTCCCACCCACCACAGGTTTTGAAGCCTCATTTAGCACCAGTATTGATTGGTTAATTCAGTATACTCCCACCACTATGGGTTTTTAAGCCTCTTTTAGCACCAGCATTAATTGGTTAGTTCAGAATACTCCCACCCACCACAGGTTTTGAAGCCTCATTTAGCACCAGTATTGATTGGTTAATTCAGTATACTCCTACCACTATGGGTTTTTAAGCCTCTTTTAGCACCAGCATTAATTGGTTAGTTAAGAATACTCCCACCCACCACAGGTTTTGAAGCCTCATTTAGCACCAGTATTGATTGGTTAATTCAGTATACTCCCACCACTATGGGTTTTTAAGCCTCTTTTAGCACCAGCATTAATTGGTTAGTTCAGGATACTCCCACCCACCATGGATTCTGAAGCCTCATCTGTCTCCGCTATTTTTCAGTCTTGAAATACACAATCGGCGGTCCGTCACTGCGCTTTCAGTCCATGGCCATGATTATAGACTCGGCACTCAAAGTTAGCAAAAGAAATCCTCCCCTTCATTGAGATATTTTGCACAGGCTCAATGCATGCTATGTAATTAAAGAAATATGTTTACGAAACAGAGTCGAGGGCCCTGCCGGGTAAATGAGAGCACAGGTGTGCGGCGGGATCCTGGGAAAATGGTGTGATAGATCTGCCAGAGGTATTGCTATTCAGATACCTTGTCCGTGCAAATTTTCGGTAATAATGCCTGGTGAAATGAATGGCTAAGTGACAGTCTGGCAAAAATGTTAATACTTTCCGAAGGCTTTGTCATTCACGCGTACGTCAAAAGCTGCGTTTGGGCTTCTCGTTAACCTCACCGTCATTTCCTTTAGCGTAAACGTGAAGAGAAGCTTCCCGCTGAGTTTGTTTGAAACTAAAAGTAAAGCCAGCTTCATTCAGCGATACAAAGCACAAGGCAAATAAATTTGTGATAAACGGTGTTGCATTCAGGGAAATGCAATTATTTATCGGAGAATTCCCCAGGGAACGTTTTGCTAGAGCAGGTTGCATAATTTTAAATTGATAACATGCAATAACATTAATTAAACGTGTTAACCCTTCATATCTGCCATTGTTGCTTGTATGCTGTTATACAGTCTCCATGATGGAGTGGTAATTATCCAGCCACATTAGCGTGGACATTACATTTTGCACAGCATATGATAGTTGACAATCTGTTTAAATTAAAAAGTAAAGCTGTATTGCAGCAAACACCCCCCCCCCCATTTGAATTTATCAAGGTCCTGTATACAATGTCTCCTACTAGTTACAAAAACACAAAGGAAAAAACAGGAGTGAATTGGTTTGGTGGTCGATATTCATCTGGTGTACTTTTTACCAGCATGATGATGTTTAGTTAACCGAATCCACAACTTGTAACAATGGTGTGGTTCCAGCATGTTGACTGCTGACATATCAGCATGACAGTGATTGAATTAATTATTCTGGAGAAAGTTGGATGGGAAAGTGGTTTGGTGGCCTTAGCAGGAAGCCGGCCGTCGGTTGCTGTTAGTGCTCCATGACCAGGAGCACCTTAACGAATGGGGGATTCTTTCAACGGCCTTCAGAAACAATGTTAGTGTTGTGCCGTGTTTCTTGGAAACTAATCAAAACAGGAGGGTTGCAACCACCTACAGCAACACAAGCTAAAAGCCACTAAGAAACAAAAAAGATGGCAGTCCAGGCACAGCAGAGTTGTAACAAATATAGTTTTAATATTTAAAAAACATTGCCAGCTGAATCTTTCTGTCGGCTAGTTGTTACAGTCATCTTATCTGTGACATTTATTCTGTCTATTTCAAAGAACCAGAGCTGTGATTTACGTAATGAGTACTTCTCAAAACTGTCCTTATTTTGAACATGAACCCACGATGACCGCTTTTCTTTTTTGGTTTTAAATTCTGAGATCTAAATGAATGAAGCAGATATACAAAACGATTTTAAGGTTTAAAGGAAAAGTCAGGGCTTAGGAAACGTGAAAGAATTAACAGGTGGCCTCGAGATTTGAACTTCGAAAATACTTTTAAAACGAATCCTTGACATTTGAGATAACCACCACAGAGTCTTCCTTGCTCCCTGCTGTAAAGGGCACGTTTCTCTGAGAAAACTTGAAACGAGTTATTTCTGTGCCCAGATAGACATAGGGAAGGATACAGAGTAGCCAAATCTGGCAGTTCTTCCTCAGATGTATTGGTAGACATCTCTGTTGATCTGAGGAACATGATGGAATATGAAGACTTGACGATTAAAGACGTATGGGTAGAAGCCAGCTCAGATGGCATTGTCCCAGAGGAGGAGCCAGCCAGAGGAAGATGGGCCTCCTCCTTGAGTCTGGTTCCTCCAAAGTTTTCTTCCTTCTGAGGGAGCACATAATGAAAATTCTCTTTGTTAAAGGCACTGTATAAATAAAATTGAATCTACACTGAAGAAACGTGACGGCTGGAATCACTAGTAATAGACATCCAAACTAAAGTCTTTTTTTTTTTTGTTTTGAAAAGGATCAATAATCAATTATCACTCTGCTCCGATGTTAAGAGATGCTGTTAAGACTTACGTCCAAAAGGATAAAGATGAGGGGTGGGGACTGTACCCTGACCGTTTAGCTAGGTGCTTTGCCCGAAACACTTTAAGGTTATCGCTTTGTATAAATGCCTGGGACTGTAAGATCGAAAGCCATACAGCTCGTCAGCCAGAGAGTTTATTTTAAGTATTTACATCATTATGCAGTTAGCATGTTCTCCACATGCTTTGCCGGTTTTGTTTGGGTTTGTTTGGTTTCCTTCCACAGTCCAAAGGCATGCGATTTAGCCTGATTGGTGTCAGTATTCCCCGTAGTGCACGATGCGATGGTTTGGCATCCTGTCCAGTGTTTACGCCAGCCTTGTGCCCTGTGCTGGCTGGGATAGGCTCCAGGGCCCTCTGCTACCCTGATGAATACATGAATGGGAGATGTACTGTACTGCATTGCATGGTTGAAGATCTTCCCCCATCTAAATTCCAGACTGACGCCTGATGATGGTAATGTCCCCATCTTCAGTGGACCCATTATAAGCACACCCCCAGCCCCAGTAAGCATTTTGTTGGGGAGGGGCAAGACACGGCCTGTTACAACGCGAAGCCTCACTCTTGTGGCTTCTCCATTGCTTTGTGTCGACATTGTCAATCTTCATCGATTGGTTAATCAGGGGCTGGCAAACGAAGCGGAGAAACAATCAGTCCACAGGGGGATCCAAGGTATCCGTTCCCTCAGCTATTTCAGGAGAGGCCTGGTTTTCCATTGGAACCTGATGTGGGGAGGGGGGTCTTTACAATAGGCCTGAGAAACATTCAGCAACAAAATCACGTAATTCCACTGGCCTCTTTTATTCGTTCAGCCATTTTCCTCAGTCTAAATGAATGTAAAAATAAACTGTTTAATTGTGTTCTGCTGCGTAATCAACGTTGTCAATCTCCCCCACCGCCTCTCAGACAGATAATGAACGGCTTTGTTTCCACACATGGAAATTGTGAGGAAAAAATGACTTATTCATTATCTTCGGCAAAATGAATAAGTGTGCCTTTGATCAGTTAACTGTGGAGACAACCACTCTTTTCTCGCCGCTGTGAGACAAGAAAACAATTGATCCACAAATTTTGGTTGCCTGCTCTTTCATTAAAAGTACAGTCATTTGACAGGGTACAAAGGCCCAAGTAATAATTTCTTATCTCATATTTATTAATGAAAATAACCTTTGGGGTTAATTTAATTCGGTAGTATCTGTGGAAATGTGTCTTACGAAAGAACCTGCGGCGTGAACTACAATGATGACAGCAGCTCCTTTACTTCACTGCACAGTTATGAGGGCAGATAATTTTGAGGATTGCAGGGAACACATCTGAAGGGGGTGCTGTCACCGGAAAGTTGTCACTCGGCCCCCAGGGCTCAGATATGGCGCGTCTGGTCTTTTCGCCTCAGCTTGGTAGTAGCGGCTCGGAGCCGCTGTTAATGAGCTTTACCTCAAAGGCAGGAGGGTGTTACAGCTCCATTTGTTCAGTTACGGCCCGTGCGGGCGTCAGTACGGCCACACGCATCATTACACCATAAGGAAGCGTTGCTTCGAAAGTAATTAAATCGATATGTTTAATAATATGAGCCGCACGGTGTGGCTAATGCAAATCCACAGATGGTCTTTTCATGGTTTTCCGTCTCTCTCCTCTTCCACGCCTTTGGGTAGAAGCACACTTCGGGCGGGGCTGGGAAAGGCTGGGAGTGTGGGACCCCAGGTGGGGGGGTGGCTCGCCAGACACCCATGGACGAGCGTAGCCGTGACACCCGCTCCAGTCCATGAGTCCCCTCTGGTGTGAGTCGACACGCCCGTCGCTTTCAGAAAAGTCACTGCGTGAAATAATAGGCGTGAGACGGCAGGCACGCAGCACCTCACCAAAGGAGCGTATGTTACTCACTCCGCCCCCTGGATGCACTGCGTTTTGATGTTTGTTTATTTTTTTCTGTTAATCCAACCACCAATTAAATGCTGCGCTCATGGATAGTGGAATGACCGTTTGAAGGGGAGGCTCGACGCTGCTTGGAAATTGGGAGAAAGTCAGCGGAGCGTGGACTGTTCAGGTGAAGGTTAGGGCTGCAGTGCATTGTGGGATTGTTTGAGTGGAAAACTGGGATATTGGATGCTGGCTGACACTTTGAACTCCGTTCATGGCTGCAAGGCTCGGGCGTGAAGCAATCCAGGGGTGTCCTGAGCACCATGGAAACCCAAGATAGACCCTTACACAGCACGTGCTGTGTCTCGTGGTCTCCTGCTTAATTTAGCATGGAGCTAATTCCCACACCTAAGCAGCCTTTGTCTGAAGGTGGCCCCTTATAGAAAGCTGCTATCGATCTCATCATGACTGCTGACCGTATCTCCTTGTTATCACTAAATAACCTGGTTCTGTGTTGGAGGTGGCTGTTCATAATTGATTTCCAGCAGTTAACCTTTGTGGGAGGGGAGACAGCTTGCACGCATCCCGTCCCCCGCCTCGCCATGTCCATTACACCAGGACGCAGGTCCGAGGGATCCGGCTGCCACAGCGGGACCTGCTTGTCTGCCGGCCAGCTGGATGGGGTTTTGACGCAGCTGTCATACGGCTGGGTGAAGCAGAAAATGACCCGTGTTCAGCACACTGATGTCACCGAGCTAGGGGCCAAATTCACAGAAAAACTTGGTTCGCGCTACAGAAGGAAAAAACCAGATGCCATGTTTCCATCCATATTCCCTGGAAACTGACCATCTTTCAAACGTTTCAGTATCCATTGTGTAAAGAAATCCTCCTAAAAGTAGCCTGTACCACCAAAGGGGAAGTACACATAGGCATGTAATCATACTGCAACAAAAACAGTGGTACTTGTATTGCAGCCTGATCTTCATGACGAATGGTGCCCAGGAACTGACCGCACTCCTGTGGGGATGTCTGCCCCCGCAGGACATCTGCATTATGGTGGCTCATTTAGGAGATCTCCATTTGGAGTCCTTAGCTGGAAGAGTCACAAGTTAGTCATTCACCGGTGCCACGGCTGCCGAGATACTGCGTCTACAAGCCCGCAAAGAGCACAAAGATACCCACATGGAGTCGAAGACTCAGGGATTGCATTGCTAATTGGGTTGGTTTAGACTCAGTCGGTTTATTGTGCCTCGTGGTTTCAATTCCATAGTTTGCAACTGAAGTTGTAAAAGCAACATTTGATGAACCTCAGTGTACTATTTTGATTTTAATGAATGTGTATCCCTGCAATCCTGATCATGATGGATGGATGGATGTGTATCATGAATGAAATATACATATATTAATAATATATCTAAACAAGCATGTCTGAATAATTATTTAAACCTTTCATGCATGAATTATGACTAGCTGAGACATATTTTTTCTTTTCTGTTCTGTCAAGACAAAAAAATAATATTCTAAAGTGATTTTACTTTTTTAAAATGCATGTCTTGTACTGCATGCGTTGGAGTACTTCACTACAAGCAACAAAAATCAAATTACTAATAAGTGTGACAGTGAATCATAAATGAAACCTTTACTCCCTAAAGAGGATTCCATGTAACTTTTAACTTTGGATGGATTTAAAAAGCTGTCCACTGTAGTAAGCATAATACCTGAAAGGGTTAATATAGTCATCACAGTTAGAGACCAGTCGAGCGGCGGCCAGAGATTTTTTTGTGTTCTTTACAGTCGGGGTTGTGGTGTTCCGTGTGTGTGGACCACTGACGTCTTGTCAAAATCCAGAATATTCAATGGAATTGAAGATTCGCGTGTGTGGCGATCCAGCTTTTTGAGATGTTACCATTAGGCGTTATATAATCCACTGGAAACAGATGGGGGATACTCCAATGCCCTGTCGGGGTTCAACAGCAACATCCGCACTTTTGCTTATTGGGTGAACGCTCCGCTGTCGTTGTTGATTACAGTGAAAAGGGCATATTTGTTACCATCTGCAGTTCCTTGCTACCCCGTCGAAGCATCCAGCGCGGAACATGGAGTGGCCCGTTCACGCGGCGAGGCCTTCTGACGGATTTTAATAAACGAGGCTGTCGGAATAGCTGTTCTGATATGCTCATGAGAATGGTTCACGTGGCATTCGTAATCAATCAGACCTTGTTTAATTACACACGGGTGTCTTTTTGGCGATGCTTATTTTTTTTGTTGTCGTTGCATAAACTGAGTCGCTGAATGTGTGTCTGTAATTGTTTTGAACGGAGCTTAGTCCTGGGCCATTAACTGTTAGATGGAAGTGGCATCCTCCACAGTCTGAAATTCTCCCTCATCATTCTTTTCGGCCAATACCTGGTTTGTCAAGCATACAAGGAGCTTCTAATCATGTTTCTGGGATTCTGTTTACAGTTCTCACTGCTAATCTCTGTGTAGTCAGAGGTGTTGCTGTATCAACAGGCAACACATCATTTGATTGTTTGATTTGCCTCTGCACTCTACCTAATCAGCTAAAGATGTTTTAAACGGCAAACTTAGACAGGCTACAGTATTACACGCATACAACCATCTGTGCTGATATTTATAAAGTAATACCTACAGCAGTAATTCCAATTTAGATAACATTAATGACATTTTTAATAGCATAATGATTCCCTTCCCTGATTTTGGAGTTCGGGGAATTAATCCCAGGTAGCTAGCTACCGTGTTGGTAAGTATCTTATGTTGAAAATTCTCATAGACTGCCGTGCTGGGTGGATTCCCAGAATATAATAAACACATTCCCTGAAGAAGTGAAAAAAAAATGCCTAAATTCTATAATAATCTTGGGAAGGTAGGAAAGCAGTTCCTTCAAGCAGAATGGAATGAACTGCCATTCAGGATGAAATCAGACACTACAGCTTTCCTGCCTGTGGGCCTCAGTTTAAGTGAATAAGAAATAAAACTGGTAGTCTATGCACTGTTGGGTTTGTGTATGCGTGTGTGGTATGTGTGTCTGTGCATGCAATTTGGTCCACGCCTAGTCTCTATGAAATAGTCTTTCAAGCTGCCATTCTTATTAACAGAGCACGCCGTGAGCTATGGAAGAGCCCAGATCGGTTTTGACAGGGCCATACGCCCAGAGGGAAGGGACTCAATTGGCCTTATTATGGATACATCCCTCAAGACAGAGGCAGATACCATCAGAGGTATACATTGCAATTCAAGGCTAATTTTTGTGCTGAAACGGCAAGGCACTTATCGTAGAGGCGGATGGTGGGTTGTATCTTATCGTTATCGTTATCATTAGGTGCTGTCAGGTTGATGCCAACTGCTGGAGACCTTGTGGACAGAACTGCACCAGAAGGTTCTATTTTCTGTCTTGTGTCATGTCCAGGGGGTCACAATCATAACTGCTGGCTTTAGTTCTCTGGCTGGCGGGTCTGTTCCAAAGAGTCTATCGACGAAGCTTGAAGGCAGACTGAGCATGTGACTGTCTGTGTTCTGGGTGGGTAGAGCTACTGGTGCTGCTGGGAGCCATGGTGAGTTTGGGCCCCTGCGTACTGCAAGGCTGTAGACCCCCACCTCGATCGTCAGGAGCAATACGGTGAG
Organism: Gymnarchus niloticus; assembly: GCA_009936485.2. Classification (NCBI taxonomy): domain Eukaryota; kingdom Metazoa; phylum Chordata; class Actinopteri; order Osteoglossiformes; family Gymnarchidae; genus Gymnarchus; species Gymnarchus niloticus. Next base: position 3,204,732 of record JAACJT020000033.1, on the reverse strand, counting down.
GTCGACAATGACGACCCTCAATCTGTAGTGCTTTACCGTATGCCACTTTAATCAGTTGTATGTCGAGGTGTCCTCCTAGGAAAATGGCAGATGATAAGGTTTTGACCCAGGAGTAGGTGAGGATTTTAATAAACCATGTTATTCTGCCCATGGAAGACTGTCATACCTGCTTGTAGCTTTAACTGTGCGTTATTTTATATTGCAGCTGACCGAACCCACCATCGCTTATGCATGACTGCAAAAAAGGACAATTGTCAGCAAGCTGGCAACATTATTTACTGATATGAATTTTGTGTTTATCATCATGTGGAAAATACAGTACTGTGCAAAAGTTTTAGGCACTTCTAAGAAAATGCTGTAAAGTCAGGCTACTTTTAAAAATAATGCCGTAACTAGTTTTCATTTGTCAAGTAACAACAGTGCATAAATTGACCACCAATATAATGTCCATGCATGCTATCCCAGGCAGCCTAGGGTGCAGGGCAGGGGACACCCTGGATGGGGTGCCAGCACATTACAGGGTAACCAATGTAATATGTAGGTTGAAATATGATCATTAAGTAAAACTGAAACAGCTGTGTAGGAGGAATGAAACTGGGTGAGGAATAGTCATGATCTGCTACCAAGTTGAGCTTGCTGAAGACAGTTTTATGTAAAAAGACTTGAGCACAGCAACAAGACACACGGTGGTCTCACTGCATCAGCAAAGACTCTCGCAGGCAGAAATTTCAAGGCAGACAGGTGTTTGCATAGGTGCTGTCCAAGCTCTTCTGCAGAAGGACAAAGAAACATGCAACACTGAGGACGTAAAACTCAGTGGTCGGCCAAGGAAACTTAGTACTGCAGATGAAAGACGTATCGTGCTGACTTCCCTTCACAATCGGAAGATGTCCAGCAGCGCCATTCAACTTAGACTTGGCAGAAACCAGTGGGACCCTGGTACACCTATGTACAGTCTGGAGAAGTCTGGTCAGAAACAGTCTTCAGGGAAGACTTGCAACCGAAAAGCCATACCTCCAACTTGGAAACAAGGCCAAGTTACTCACCTATGCACGAAAAGACAAGAACTGGGGTGCACAAAAATAGCAACAGGGGCTCTGGACTGATGAGTCAAAATTTGAAATATTAAGTTGTAACAAAAGGAAGCTTGTTTTCCAAAGAGCTGGAGAGCGGTACAAGGATGAGTGTCTGCAGGCAACAGTGAAGCCTGGTGGACCATCCTGCAAATGAAGTAGGGAATTTAGTCAGAATTCATGGTCTCCTCGATGGTGAGAAAATCAGGCAGATACTTATCCATCATGCAATACCATCATGGAGGCATCTGAAATGGCCCAATTTGTTCTGCAGTATAGCAACAACCGCAAACATACAACCAAAGTCATGAAGAAGTATCTTCAGTGAAAATAAGAACAGGAAGTCCTGGAAGAGATGGTTTGGCCTCAACAGACCCCCGATTTCAACATCAATGAGTCAGTCTGGGGTTCCATGAAGAGATGGTTTGGCCCCCACAAAGCCCTGATCTCAACATCATTGAGTCAGTCTGGAGTTCCATGAAGAGATGGTATGGTCCCCACCAAGCCCTGATCCCAAGATCATTGAGTCAGTCTGGGGTTCCATGACAAGATGGTATGGCCTCCACAGAGCCCTGATCTCAACATCATTGAGGCAATCTGGGGTTACAGGAAGAGATGGTTTGGCCGCCACAGAGCCCTGATTTCAACATCATTGAGTCAGTCTGGGGTTCCATGAAGAGACAGAAGCTACTGGCACAGCCTAAATCCGCAGAAGATCCATGGTTAGCTCTCCTAAATGTTTGAAATTACCTACCTTATGAGTTTCTTAAGAAGGTGTGCACAAGTGTACCTATGAGAATTGACGTGATATTAAAAGGTGGTCATAGCAAATATCGATTTGATTGAGGTTGTTTATGTTTACGCACTTGGTACATCGTTAATTGAAAAATGAAAACTATTCATGGCATTATTTTTGAAAAAAGATTTCAGCATTTTTTCACCAGTGCCTAAAACTTCAACTCGGCGCTGTATATTGCTATAGCATGCATATCAGAGTAATGGTCTCTGTGCCATTATGGAAACAACGGTTAAGATGGGATGTTTTGACAGAATTCAAAAAATGGATAGACTCATGTAGGATAGATGGAAATGTGAACAATATTAGCTTCCTGTCATTTACGTCGATATTGCTAATCTGTCTTCAACGGGAGAGAGGCGCATTCTGAAAATCTGTATCGCTTCCTGGGGGCCAGCCTTGTTGAGAAGCAGGCAGCTCAAGGTGGCAACGCTGAAATAATTTGCACGTGTCCCCTTTTCTTCATGGCGGTCACAATGAGGAGCCCTTTCACTCCTCTGCACACCGATCCTATCTGTATCAGTATTTGCTTCTGGCCGCGTCCTTAGAATACCAATCCGGCTCTCACTTCATGCTCTCGGCCCTGTTGCACGTTAAAAGGAGAACACGTGGGACTGGTATTCAAAGAGTATTTTTGCCAGGATCAATGCAGAGATGTCTAAATGCATTAAAGAAAACACGGGGCAATTATGCGACTAGCTAGAAGAGCCGGCTTTTACGGCAAGCGATCAATCCCCTTACAATGGGTGTGGGACCTAAGAGCTACATAATGAATTATTACCAAGCGAGCGAGAGACTGTCTGCTAATCTAATGAGGTTTTGCCACCGGACGAGCTAGGTGTCAATGTCGAGACACCACACAGAAGCTTCAGATACTGTCACTCATGGGGGGGGCAGGTCTGCGGAAGGCTGACATGCCAGGAGGGGAAGGGCTCGGTGCAAAGCTGTGCCCTGTTAGCGGTAGCCAGGCCAGTTCGAACAGAGATGCTCGTTAGTGCCATGACACTGGCAGCAAATTCTTTTTTGTAGGTGGAGATAAATCGGCAGCAACCATCCACAGGTGTCATCTATCCCAATTCATCCACGAAGCGAAGTTTGTGCTTAAAGCCTGTGGGAGTCTGTGTCCCTCTGATCTTCTGGGCCAGCAGCATGCAGGATCACGAGGAAATGAGGAAGCCTGCATCGCATGCTGTGTTATATAACGCTCCAGCTCTCTTTTAGGTGTCCGGTCAGAGCTGCTCCAGAAAACGACATCTCGCCATTAAATATCAGACACGTGCAGGCAAGGTGGGGTGTTACTGAAGCCCAAGGAGAGCTGCAGTGGCCCCCGTGTCGGGTAAGAAGTGAGACTGCTGCAGTGTCACCGTGGAGACAATCCCTCCCCGAGCTCCTGTGTGTGTCTTCAGGATCGTGGAATTGGAAAATTGGGTTTTTATTTGTGTTGTTCGAAACCCAAAGCAACAATGAGGGGAAATTCCCCCCCAACACACACCTCAGTGGGTGAATTCATTCATTATCAAGGACAAATCGTTCACATAGTGTATCAGTTTATTACTTGTTACTCATTTTAAGGAGCAATGTGGGATGGATACAGACATAGTGAATTATGACCACACTTTACATGCCATTCTAGGGATTACATTTGTTATTATAAATACACGCAAGATATTTTCCCAGAATTCATTTCTTATCTTTCCATTATTATCTGGAGAGTCGTGGTTTCATGTACACCCCTGGAGGTAACAGTAGTATATTAATGCTGCATAATTCTTCATTTTAAGTATGTGACTCGTTGTCAAGAATATCCAAATTTGTATTACACGGCCAGCATTTAAAAGCGGGAACTGGTTTCATATTCAAGTTGAGATGTTTTGTTATCATTACATGACTGAAAGGCTTCATTCCAACTCACAGAAGCCTGTAAGTACGAGAAAACTGTAGGGATAGACTTTTAGTGAAGCATGATGAAATTTGTGACATCTGTGCTGAAATACCACAAGAAGTATATGTGGGATGATTTGTCTTGGCATATTTTGACAATCTTCTGTGTGTCATATACTCAGTACTTCATATATCAACATAACAAATGTGTGATTGACTCTTTATTAAAACTGAGGCCTGTATGGGGGAATTAGCTAAATATTCTTGTCATACGGCAGTGAATACAACCAACGCCATTGGGCACTTTTATCATTCCTCGCTGCTCTGTATCTGAGAGGCTTTGCCGTACGGACAAGGACTTGGTGAACGAGTCAATGAAGTTAGCCCTTTGGCTATGATTAGCCTCACAGAGGGTCCATTTAGCAGCCTAATCAGACTCAGGCCAACATGTGAAATGTAACCCCGATTCATAGTTGCTGGTCCCTATTAAACCAATGTACTGCGGCTAATTCAGATGAGGCATTTCATGTAGGTTGTCAAAGCTAGCTTAGTGCAATACTGCTTCACCCTTTACTGCTGGCAAATGACCAATATTTAAGTGCTTTGTTTTGATCAGGCTAAAGAATGGTCCTTTGTTGTTACAGTTGGGATGGAAAGTTATTAATAATCATTATTTTGGATAGTGATTAAATCAGAATAACTGTATTAAATCAGAATTGCCCAAAACTAGTTTTTGTCTGAGACTTTCACTCAACCATATGCTTATGAAGTTACATGACTGGACAAGGGCTGGCTCAGAAAACTACATTTCTGAGTCAAACCACATATATTCATTACATTGAAATTAGCATAGTGAGTATTGGCCACAATTCACTTACTTTAAAACGATTTCTTGCTAGGTCAAGTCAGCAAAAATTACACGTTACATTTCATGTAGATGTAAGACCAGCATTGGTACAAGGGTTTTCGATTATCATTAATCTCCATGTGACATGTTTTCGGAGAGTCTGCCTTTGGAGGACACCACTGTTGTGTGTGTGTGCTCTGCAGATCTTTGCAATATACACAAAGCAGCCACATTACTGGAGATGCTGCTTAACTTTATGACGACGAGAAATAAAACAGTACCTGGCCCCCCTTTCTGCCGTTTAGCAGCTGCCGTAAATATCTATAATCGGTGTTTCTGTGTCATGCAGCCAGTTTTTACCAACAGTGGATTCATTTGGAAGCCTTTATTGGGTTTGTGTGCTAAACCGTTTACCCTTGACAGTGTAGAGTGATACGCTGGATCGACGCTGAGTTATACAAAGTCTCGTGTCTACAAAGAATATTTTCAGAGGGAGATTTAGCTGCTGGAGGAAATGACCCATCCACGGCATGTAAATCACACCAGACTCAAGTTGTAAACACGCAGCAAGGAGACCACTTGCACCGGATAGCAGTTCTCACAGAGACAGTCAAGGACCCCCCCAAGTTATACTCCATGGAGCACCTGTAGTAATCACGGAATAAAAACAAGAAACAGAAGGGTCCTCAAATGAACGAAAAACGCTGTCTCTGTGTGGGGTGTGCACAGACAAGAGACTGCTTTCTACATCTTTTTTCTGGCCTTTGAATCTTTTTCCAAGCAGCCAAGAGCCCACAGGTAGAAGGTATGATACCAGATCCTATTGATGTGAGTCATTGATGGTACATTTCTGATCTTATGACTAAATTCCAGCAAAGTGAGTCATGTTTCCATAACTGATCATTCAGATGTCATGTTGAAAGCAGAACAAAGACATAACTAAAGATTGATATGAATGATGTAATATGATTTTGAAAGGCCCTTTATCACTATTTAGAGCTTTCTAATAATGCTTAAACAACAACATACATTATTCTGTATGTATACAAGTTTGACCGTGTGAAAAAATCCCAATCAAAGATTGTAAAGCAGTCATCATTTGGCTCATATGGAGGTTAAATGGCTTGTAAAATGGCAACTCTGAACAAGTACCGTTCTCAAGGGTATAGCGTCTTCCCAGAACGTGAGCCGTCAAAGTCACGGTCACCCTATAAGGCTTTAGTTTCCAAGATTTGCAGAGAGCACAGCAGCCGTACCGGCCCTGTTTTAACGGCTGGCTGATGGCTACCGGTAATTAGCCCTCGCGCCGCACCAAAAACGAGTGTTGATGCCAATTAGTAGATGTTTCAGTCTGGTCTCTTTCCAAAGGGGCACATGGACATTAACCCCACGTTGACCTTGTATTGAATTAGTGGTTCTGTGGTTCAATTAGGAAGAACACACATACTAACGACTGGCGCAGCAAGGAAAAATAAATGTATTTCTGATTATACTTTGGAGATACAGTATATGTGTGTGTTAGAGTTTTTATTTATAGGTGGATGATGCAGTTGTGATGGTACCATTGAGTAGTAGCATTAGCATGCTATTAACCTTTAGCATGCTGTTGTGATTAGTGTCGTTGATCTGGCATCGGTGTGGAGACAGACTGGATAGCGACACAAGGACACAACTGACTGAAATAAAAATGTCATGCTCAAAGCTTTCATAGACTCAGGTCTTTAGACATAGTTTTGGTAGAGTTGCAATGGCGAGACGGTTCGTACGTATCTTCTTACGTAAACCAAGTTATTCTTAGTGTTTTTTTTATTGGGGGGGTGGTGATGAAGCTTTTTCGATAATGAAGGTGGAAGCGTATGTTTTTGCTATCTGTCTGTCACATAGCAAATAGAAGCAGTGCAAGCACCTTCCAAACAGATTTGTCACGCAGTGCTCTTGGATCCAAAGGTCCACCATTTATTATTTTTCTTCACGTGGACATGTGATGAATAGCAGATCATCGTAATGCTTGAGAACGAGTCCATTCTGATCGCTCATCCATAATTCAAGGCACACATTTACTTCATACAATCACGCGCCACTTTTAAACAGTCTGGCTCGTGTCAGCCAGGGAGCTCACTTGTCGAGGTCACATCTGCCATTCTGGCCGTCTTCGTATTCTGCGGGGCGTTCGGCGTCGTGTATGAATGCGGGAGTCCCAAACACGTCAGAAGCATAGCCGCGTGGGGTCGTTCTGACAGCCTCAAACGCACGCCCACTGTTCTTCCGGGGCATTCCAGGGGCCGCTGCCAACAGTACTCACAGTGCCTGTGTAAATGTTAATAACCTGAGCGTTTCGTATGCAAGCAAATGTCAGCCCGATTTCCAGCGTACCGATACACAGCGGCCGGTCCATAGTACAGCACCCACCCCCTGGCTTCCAGCTGATACCAACACCATGCTTATTAGCTTCAGGCGATCCCAAGGCTATAGGGGTCGATGTTACAGACCTTTCACTTGAATGCGCTCAAAAGCCCACGTGGGATTCGAGACAGCAGAGGAGCAAAGCGGTCGAACGTGACGGCAGAACCAAAACCACGTCATAATGCCGAGCCACCGGGGATCAAGGTGTTCATGACCCCGCGATTCTCGATGGCAACATGGAGGGAACAGTGGACAGTAACACTCACCTTCATCCCTCAGCTTCAGGGTTCAAGCCTCCTGCTGTTATTTTAGTAATGGCGTGCTGGCTGCACTCTCGCCTTTTGATGGGTCATCCCTTCGGTCGTGCTACATGACACACGACCCGCATGTTACATTCGGTCTGCAAGACTGGACATCTCAAATCACAAACATCACCTCTGCTGCATCTGACCAGTCACCCATGTGTCAAAACAAAAACTCGGGTGTTTGATGGCATCGCACAACCCGCCCAAGGGTCTACGGCAAAATCGGCACTGACAGCAAGTGCGATATTTAAGCGGGACACGCAAATTAGAACCCACAAAACGATGTGTGGCATCGCCATTGCTATTGAAAGTGTGCCTGAGCTGAATTAGTAACAGCAAGTCTGTCTTGTTCTCCTTGACCATTCACATTGTGTCCATGACCCTTTTCTGGAATATGCCATTGGGCTGTTGCTCATAAGCCTGCAGCTTACATGGCGTAGGAAGAAGTAGATGAGAGGTCTGTCATTGTCTTCTTGGGCACGTCTGCTTCATCGCAGTAAGAGCAGACAGTTGGGATGCAGCCCAGATTTCCTCACTTTAAGCCCCTTTAAGAGGCTCATTCATTAAGAGGCAGTCATTCCTTAACAAAGATAATGAACAAACCTGCTTGTAGAATTGATAAGTGAAAATATTGCCACACATAGATAGGTGGATATAAACACGTATAAAAAACCGTAAAGGATTAGCATTTCTATGCTTACTAGGGAAGGTAAAAACATTTGAATACTTGTGTTAAGATCAAGTGCATTCCCAGACTCCTTAAATTATTCATCTTGTCTTCCTTAAAAATTCCGCATGTATTATTTAGATGTATAAAATTGCATTTTAACAATTCATCAAGAGCTGGATCACAACAGCCCAAAGGAACTCAAAGGAACAAAAATCTCTTTATCATGTTAAAAAAAAGCCACATTTATAGCAAACAAATTAGATTTACATTCTGTCACGAAACCGACACGAGATACCATCGGGAAATCCGAGGAGCGCGGTGCACTCCACACGTCGTAATCATGTCTGGTTTTGGTTTGATTTTGCGGGTGAGTCCTTTTGTTTCAGCTGGGGAGTGAGTTAGCGGAGCCAGGGCAAGGGAGACAGAGGGGGATTTTCTTTCAGTGGATCTGGAGAGGGTCGTTTGTTAGCCAGCGTCCTTCACGTCAACATGCAGTATTATGTAAATATCCTGTGTGGGGACGTATCGCATTTCTGTGTTTCGGCCCGTGCGCTTGGTGGCTGCGGGCAGTGGGATAGCCAGGAAACAGTGCATTATTCACTATAAATGAGGACAAGACCTTGAAATATTCCCAGAATTTTAAATTTGTTATTCCTTGGATTTACAACTCTGTCTGTTCATACCTCCAGCCTGGGTTGAAATTAAATGCAAAGTCATTTTTATTCATTTCATTAATGGCGATGGCTAAGTGGCTTTTAAGGGGATAAGTCTTTCTGGCTGAAATGTTGTCACAGCTTTCTTCGAGGAAGCTAATTGCTGGAATTGTTTACCATTTTCATTTAATTCACTAGCCAGCACAATGAAGGCTTAGTCTCTACACTGTTTGTGTAGTTAGACACATGGGCACTGCCTATTTGCTCTTCGCAGCCACTCAGAGCTCAGACAGGTCATTTCATTCCCATTTTTCCACTGCCAACAACACACTGACCTCTGACCACACTCTGACTCGTTCGACAGTTCAATTTAATCTGAGACCTCCAGTACCCAGCCCTCAAAACAGGTCTACAATGCCGAAGTATACTCTGTTCCATAATATCAAAAAAGTTGCCTTTATAACTATGTGGCTTAAGATATCCCTGAACATGGAATTTCAACCTTAAACAGTCTGGAAAATTCTTCCATTAGTTGCTCATCCTACCATCATTTTTCTTTTGTGATTTTCCTGTAGGGTCATTTATCTGTATTTACCTCTTCACCTTGTACTCAGACCCTCTGCTCCTACAATGGAAGTCTGCCTGTAAGACGTGCTTCCCTCAAAGGCAGCTGACAGACACACTGGGATGGGAGAATGGCACGGTGACTTTATCGGGCTTATGGAATTTTCTCTCATGCAGGCGGTGAGACGAGATGGCTGTTTTGGCTTTAGCAAACATGTCATGTCTAGACTCCAGCCAGACATGTCAAATGACTCCGCCCAGCTACTGGATCTCCACAACCACCTCCATCTAATGCCCACGCTGGAGTACTGTTCTAAACGTCAATATTTAAAATATTTTACAGCTCAATTTCAAAATGGATATCAATGGGACTCCTAGTTCAAATAGACACAATGGTTTCTAGTTGTGCTGGATTTGACTTGGAAAAAACATTCCAGAGGACACTCTGAGCCAGAAAGGCATTTTGGGAACACAGCATGGGTACTAGCTGGGTTTATAAGAGGCCCACAATGTCATGTGTCATGCCCTTGTGTCCTTCTCCTTGGTGCAATGTTGGACACTTGCTATTATAAAACTTTTCAAGGATTGTATTATTGTCTACCATAAGTTTTTGATGGACAAATTATAACTGTATCACAGGTGGACATAACAAGATCGACTGATGTTTAACATTATCTGGGTAGAAGGAAAGCAATTACGGAAACCACCACAATTACTGAAGGCATCACAATTACTAAAGCTACCAGAATTACTGAAGCTGTCACAATTACTAAAGCTACCAGAATTACTGAAGC